>JAECXD010001572.1:0-100000 GCA_018151445.1 Zaprionus inermis | reverse complement strand
AACAGACAGACAAACAGACAGACAAACAGACGGACAAACAGACAGACAAACAGACAGACAAACAGACAGACAAACAGACAGACAAACAGACAGACAAACAGACAGACAGACAAACAGACAGACAAACAGACAGACAAACAGACAGACAAACAGACAGACAAACAGACAGACAAACATACAGACAAATAGCCATGTCCGTCTGTCTATCCGTGTGAAAAGCTAGATCTCAGCTGTTATAAGAGCTAGAACTACCAAATTTGAAGACAATATGTGTTATGATGTTGGTTTTTTTTTTAATTTTAGCTCCCGAGTTCAACTCCAGCAGCTGGGAACTTTTTTTTTATTATGTACACCGAAAATATTCATAATGCAATTTTATTGGTCATCGCGTAAGAAATGCAGTGGTCGAGTGGTGATGGTAGCTGACTGTTAAGCGAGAGGTTCGGAGTTCAAATCCAGGGTGCGGCGACCGACCTATATTTATTTTTTTCGTGCCTTATATTTTTTTATTTTACAGTGTGTTGCAAAATTCAAAATATGTTTTTAGTATACTTTAAGCCACTTAGAATCGAAAAAGACATTGAGCAGCAATGCAAAAAACAAACGACAATTAAATAATTTAATAATAATTTAAAGCCCTCTGCTGAGTGCAAAGTAATAAAAGCAAAGGGCAAAATCCAATAAGAATCGAGTGGAACTTGCATAGGCAGAACAAATTAGAGACGGAAAGATATAAAAAGCAAGAACGCATTGTTCATATTTGGCACGTGTTTTTCCGAAGAGTTGTAGCGGGTATATCATAGTCGAGAACGCTCGACTGTATCCTTTCCGACTTGTTTTGTAAATCAATGGCTTAAAAATAAGATACTTTATTATTAGGTACATAGTAAGCTAGCTATAGTATGTATCTGTACTTCAAATTCCAATTCAAACAATGCAGACAATTCAATGTTTTCCGTAGCTCCGAGCAACGCTGCTACCATTTATGGGCTAGCTTAAATTCCAAGCAAGGATCGAGGATGTGAACCACACACGCCTGCATGCGTTATTGCTCGAAAAGAAATTCTTTGAACTCTGTTAATTCTTTTTTATTGCAAATTCTTTTGTTTCAATCAAATGAACCACCACTCGTATGGGATACAAAAATGATTGCTGACAAACTGTAAATTGCACGCAATCATGCGGCAAATCTTTGGTGTCCGATAAAATGGACTAAAAGTGAAAATGAAACGAAATATGTGTTGTATTTGCTTTGTGTGCTATATATACTCATATATATATGAGTATAGTATGTGCACAATCATATCGAGTGGAGCTGGCTGTGCCAATGATGCGTGCCAGTCTAGCTAAAGGCAATGGCACGCAGTGCTATGTCAAATCACAGACTGTACAGAGATCATAAAGCCCTGACCAGAGTTTACACGGTAAAATGAGAAGCTGAGTATCAGACTTTAAGATGACCTACACAATTTTCGGTTCAACTGTACATAAAGTTGCACAGAATTAAACACATCCACAAGTCTGTTGAAGTTCCACTCGAACCCAACGAACTCAAAATGGTTGCATTAGGGCAGGAGACAGGATACCGTCGAAAGGCGAGCGAACGGTTGCGGTCGATGCGGTTGCTCGTGTGGCATATTTGATTGCCGGATGCCAAATCAATTGATAACGGGCCAATTCATTTATAACTCTGCACTGTAACCACAGGGCACCGTTTGAACGTGAAGTTGTTTGTGCCAAAATTGTTTGAAAACTGTTCATATTGGCGGAAAACACGTTTGCACATAAATAAAAATAAAAAGGAAAGTAAAATGGGCAGAATTCTAAAGTTAGGGTTGACTGTAAGCTACCCTATGTGTAAAATCGCAGAGCAGTCAAAATTTCTTAAAGCTGTAAAAAATAAGCTTCAGCAAGTTTCTTACAATAGTAGCAAATCGCAGAATTCACTTTTAATACCTCGTAAAACAAAACGTAACTCGACTCCTGGGGGTATTTTGATGTGAAATTCGGTACAGCTGTCACTTACAGTACTAACTCACAAAAATAATTCCGGTTTCAAAAATCACGCGATGCTTAAATTAAAAATTCACCATTAAATTTGATCATGTGTGTTATTTTGTGTCGTTGGGCTAATAGTTCCAACATCAGGTGTTTTTATAACAATCCCAAGTTTATTTAATTTATTTTTTAATTTAATTGAATTAAGTATTTTTGCAGAAAACAGACTTATATGGCTAGTTCGGTTAGAAAATATAAAAAAATGGGATGAGGGCTTCAGTGTGCTTGGGAGATACATATATATATATGTATTAGAGCATATTTTGAGCCGACTGCTGTACAAGATATTCTACATAGAATCCATTTGTATCTCTTTTAGATCTGCAGCTACTTGCATTTCATCAAAAGGACAGATTAACAGATTTTAGCGATAAAAAATTATGGGATTGCAACTCATTTGTTTATTTATTAACGACATGTCTACAGCAAGCTTCAATTAATTACATGAAAATGCTGCAAAATTAACATTTGCGGCTAGCCTAATACTGTAAACATGTTTGCGCATAATTACTGATTTAATTAAAATTTGCATTTCATTAAACGGACATTTTTCTGGCATTTGCGGCTACTCTGTATGTAATTGTGGCTCTAGTTGGCCAATTTAAAGTATTCGCTTAGTGGGATTTATTAACTTGAGTTATGCCTGTTATGGCCAAGAGGGGTTGGCATGGAAGGGACGAACAAGTAATTAACAACATTTTCGGAATTTATACTGATAGTTAGGATTCTATTTTATATTCGCAAATATGATCCATGTGTTTAGATAATGCGATATGCGCAATTTTCATTTCATATCAGGTGCATTAGGCCACATTTATGAGCTCATTACCATAAATTTAATTAGGTACGAATTGGATGGTCTCCGTATATGTTCGACCTAATTAGAGTCCACTAATTGCACGAGTGCGTATATAAGTGGATGTCTATTTGAATGTGTTTTTTGACTGCGTGCGCATTTCTGAGTAGCTGTCAGTAACAATAAGGTTGGTTTACCATTGTGTATGAGCCTGGCAATGGTATTGCGGGTCCGATTGTACCCGTGCTTGCATAGGTATAGTCTCCTGTATAGTCGAGTCAATTTGATAAAGTCATCATAATGGATGATATCAAACAATATCACAGAAACGTTGCTTATACCTTGCGCATTATGTATATGTAAAAATGATTTATAGGATATACATGACTTGGACACAAAATTGTAAATCAATGAGCATGCCCACTTGATCCGTGCTACTAATGTCTGTTGGAGGACGATTGGTTTTGCAGAGTATCAACACGCTTGGCACTCGCTTTGTCGATGTGAGTGCGTGTTTTTTCTCTTGTTTCACGCATAATTAATTACATAGAATAATATGAAAGGCATCTGGTGTCCCGCACGAACAATAAAAACTCAACCGATTTGCATTAATTGATTGTTAATACGGCAAAGATTTTGCGGTAACAATTAAATGATTAATAGCGCTATCTTCTGGCGGGCGTGGCACGTGTCTACGGCAGCATCGGAACGATAATGAGCCGTGGCACGAACACACACACATCCACACACTCCCACCCCCGCAGATGTGGTCCACTAGTTGTACATGAAAATTTTTCACGCGACGCATGAAAAAGATCAAGGACAACAGATGAGTGGGGCAGCGGGATGTAGAAGGAGGAGAGACGAGACGAGGAGAGCAGGGAGGCAGCAAGCAGTAAGTACAGGCTAACAGCGTCTTATCAGGGAACAATCAATGATGACAGCGACGGACTACAGCAGAGAGGGACGCAGCACTTAAGCGCCTTTGTGCTCGAGTGCCACCCAGAGCTGCTGCAACGCCATTCCTGCCACACGCCACTCCCCCCGCCGTCCAGCCGTCAGACCACAAGGTGCCACTTGATGCTTCGAGTGGGGCATGAGGAGTCGTTCAAATTCTGTATTTTAACATACACACATCTGTTGTTGTGCTGCGTACTGCATGCCTCATGCTACATGCTGCACGCTGCGCGCCTTGCTGCACGACTCGGTCTTTCGTATTCATGTTGCAGCGCGTAGCTCGGAAATGTGTCAACAATGAAGACGCCAACAGTCGAAGGAGCTGCCTGAATCGCAAATGTAATCAGGTTGCGGCAGAGGGAGAGGCTGATAGATTGCGCAACAAGGCAAGGCAAGGCACGGCAGGGGGCATTTTTGGAGAGGGAAGCGTTGTGTTGCACAGACAGACAGTTTAATCAAATTCATAAGTGTCGTCTCCCATTTATTCAACCTTAAATATCGCTGCGAAGTATGCAGACATTGAAATTTTGCATCGCATATTTGGCATGACTGGAAAGCAAATTGAATCAGCTTCAGCAGCTGCCCGACCCGGCCCGAAGATCTGAACGAGCATAACGAAATCATCCCATACCATAAGACAAGTCAGGAAGGCTACTCGACTGCCATATACCCGCTACAACTCTTCGGAAAAACACGTGCCAAATGTGAACAGTCCGTTCATGCTTTTTATTTCTTTCCGTCTCTAATTTGTTCTGCCTATGCCAGTTCCACTCGATTCTTATTGGATGTTGCCCTTTGCTTTTATTACTTTGCAGTTATAACTCAGCAGAGGGCTTTAAATTATGCGTGTGTGAAAGAGACGACTATACATACATATATGGTGTCTCACAATACATTTCAATACATATCTATCAGATTTTTCGTTTGTTTTTTGTACTGCTGCTCATTGTCTCTTTCGATTCTATGTGGCTTTAAATATACCAAAATCTTATTTTGTATTTTGCAACACACTGTAAAATAAAAAAAATATAAGACACGATAGAAAAATATAAGTCGATCGCCGCTCCTAGGAGATGAATTCAAGCCATCGTCGCTTAACCGTCATGCTGATTCTGAATATATACACTTTATAGGGTCGCAGGCCTCCTTCTGCCTGTTACATACATTTTCGGTTGGCACAAAGCTATAATACCCTTCTACTCTACGAGTAGCGGGTATAAATAAACGAGTTTTCAGATCCCGCCCAGTTCGCAGTTCTCGGTTCTCGGTGCTGCTTCTGCACTCACTGCAATATTATTTTGAAATCAGATCCGAATTTGCGATTGCCATCACCTTGGGCATTTTATTGTCACGCGAAATTACGAAATTTTATTATTCGCGTTACCCTCATAAGACACGAGTAATTTTATTCGCCGCAGCTTTTAGGCGACCCCTCTCCCCCTTACCACCTAAGAGCAGCCAAGAAAGTGGCCTGAAGCACTTAAAGGTTTCCTCGAGTTCAATTTCTCCCCCGTCGAGGCATTTATTTTATTTCATATTTCTTATGCTTTTCTGTGGTATGTAAAACCATATGGGGCGGCCACAAATGTGTCTGACCTTGCCGACTCCTCGCACTCCACGCACAGACACACACACATTCACACTTACACTCACGGGCCTTCATATTTTGTTTTGTTTTTTATGGCGGCTACCACAAATGGAAACAAAAGCAGGGGCAGAAAACAGAGAACAGAAGGCAGAGAGAGAGCAGAAAGCTAAGAGCATAATGGAGCATAAATGCTTTGACTGTATAAATGCGATTTGATGCCGTACGCGCTGACGCGCTGCTTGCCGTGAGACGCGCGTGTTGCAGGACATTGTCGAGTGCTCCTGTCTTCTATTTACGACATAATACCCTGTAGGCGCAGCTGCCTTGCCGGCAGGGTTGGCTAATAAGAGAATCTAGAATGTTAACGTGATGAGCTAAGGAGGAGTTCCCGCTCAGGGCAGCGTATTGTGCAGGGTATTCCGCAGCCACAGAGCACTCGCCTGCTCAGAAAGCACTTTATATTTTGGAGATTTAGCAGCAGACATCGTGCAAAGGGCGGAGTTGACATAAGTACTTGAACACAGGCTTAGCTGGCTCGAGAAAGGATTCCCGGAAAAGGCACACACAGCTGGAAGGCTGGATTAGGCACCAGCAGCTAAGTAAGCTTAGTTGGCCTGTCTGCTTAATTTTAATTATATGATTAGGTGTCTAATTGGCTCTGGCCCGGGGCATCGAACCACTAATTGCCAGGCCATAAAGAGATCAGATAATAAATGACATTAATGTCCTGACAGCAGCTCGACTCACCCTTTACGCTCTCTCGAAACTGCCTATTAGCTTAATTGACAGGCCTGCGCCCCCTTGGACCCCTTGGGGAAACTTCGCCGGCTAACATGCCGCTTAATTACCAGCAAGACAAGGTGTTAACGGCGCGACGACATCTGCTCTCAGTCCTCCAGAAATATTTCATTTAATTTTAGATATCTACCTGACAGGGGGTCGACTCACGCAGGTGAAGGCTGTATGCGGCGGCTGACTGAATCCCCACACGTTCCGGGCAATTTGAAAGGATTGCGAATGCTGTGGGCTATGGATAACGGCAAATAAGCAGCTTACCTTTTGTGCTGAGGTGCTGAAAAGACAAGAAGAGCAGGAAGAAGGTAAAGCGAGTGAAAGCGAAAGGTTAAATATGGCTGTGCTTAAGATGAGCTCAAATTTGAAGTATGCGTGTCATCCCCAAACAATTTTACTAGCCAAAGCCAAAGATAGCACGAAGATCGACGCAGCAGCCAATTAGGTTAATGCTACCGTACCCTGTGCCTCTATGCCCCCTTCATCCTCAAGGTACCAAGTCCATGGAGGAGATTACATTTTAATAGCAGTGCATTTGGGCGTATCGAAATCGTTTGTTCGTCCTTCTACGCTGTTATTAACATAATTTCTTTATATTATGCGTATCGCTACAGGCGATTCGAGGCGCTTTCCAGTGTTGTCAAATTCTGAATCTGCTGGCAAGATTTTCGTATTTCAATTAATTTCAGAGCTTCATCTTACAGTGGTGCGCTTAGTCTAAGGACGCGAAATGTTTTCTTACTTTGGATATCGAAGATAGACTTAAATATGATCGAAAACATAGTCAAAAGGGAAATAATCTGCCATATTTTAGAGATAGAGAGAGATTTCTGATTTAATTTCAAGTTACATCGATTTGCACGACACTAAAGCTAAAGATTTAGGAAAAACCTTGACTGCAGTCTAGCATATTTGGTTCTAGAAACTCCCTGTTATAATATAAATTATTTTTTTATTTTTAAAACATTTCAACAAACAATTCCTAATTTTGCAGTTCATTTTAAAATATACCTTACTACTATTAAAAATGTATTGCCACAGGGTTCAGCCGAGTTATATCACGAACGCTGCCTTTTCGTCCCACTGTGCAAAAAGCTATTGCAATTATTGTGAACGGTTATTTAGCAGAGTTAAACAGTTTTCAAATAGAGTTAGGAAATCTCAGCTGGTGCCAGGCGGGAGCTGCGAGAGAAAGCTCGAATGTTTTCGAGACACTCACAAAGAACCCGAACGAACACATGCAACTAGGCAGACACAGAAGCAGCTGCAAACAGGGGCACATGTGCAACAGGAATCCCCTCCAGGCCTGCCCGCAGGAGGCTATTTATCAAAACACTGCTCGGCAATGGCGCCAGGAGGGCCTGCACGGCTGCCGAGCACGAAAGCGTATTCAAAGCGACTTCAAGGTGCTGTTACTGCGATGGCAGCACATGTTAACAACATCGAGTGCACCCTGCACCCTGCCTCCTGCTCCTGCCTTCTGCACTTTGTTGCATTCCCTGCTTGACTTGGCAAGCTTGGAGCGGATTAAGGAGAGAATGCTCTCGCAACGCCGGCGTGCTGCCCTCCACGACAATCAGTCAATTTTCCCAGGAGGCTGCAATCGTGCTCAATCGCCGGCATAACCGCAGGCTAAGTGTTGCAGAGGGAAAACAGAGAGCTCTGAAATCGTAAATTAAAATCAAAAGGCAAATCCAAAAGAACTGAGCTCAGAAGCAGTTAAGACTTGGCTGAATGGTGCCTCAGCCTGAAGAGGTAGGCTGAGGCGACGCGCAGACAGACCGAGGCAGAAGACAAATGGAGGCGGCAGTAAAAGCAGCCGTAAAATAGTTTTTCATATCCGCGGGCAACTGCATTGTACGCCCGCTGCAACTGTGCGTGTGGGGCTGGGTGTGAGTGAGTGTGTGTGAGGATGAGTGTGTTTGTCACCTGCATTGGCAGCGGACTGTGCTCTTGTAGTTGTGTAACATTTCCTTGAGCTTGACTCAGGCTCTGCCCTCCCCGCCCTCTTTCCCGCTCTGCGGTTTTCCAGTACCATCTCTGCTGCGCGACTCTGCCTGCATCTTTGAATACAAAGCTCATTTCTCTCGTTTGGCTTGCGGAAATTTGTTTTGCAGTGCAAATCAAAGTCACCCATTTTGCCATTGACAACACACACCCGCACACACTCGCCCACAAAGTGTATGTCACTAAACAAACTTTGATTTATTTATACACACTATGAGCTCTGCTCTGCTCTGCGTGGCTCTGCTCTTTGGCCCTCGGGCAAAGTCTTTCAAGTCATGGAAAATATTCTGCAAGCAAGCAGCTGTTCGGTTGGGTGTGTGTGTGTGTATGCGTGTATGTGTGTGTGTGTGGGTGTGAGCCATCTTCCTGTTGCCTTGTTGCAACTCTGCACTTTCAAGTTCATTTAGAACTAAACTGTGTATCTTTGTGCTCGAGGAAGCAAATGCACCAGTGCATCTATTCAAATGCTCACACGTATTCACACAAACCAGCACACACACCTGCACATAGCTGCACCTACACTCACGCACATTCTTAGAGCGGCCACAAAACACAGACAATTTATTTCCAGACAATTAGGAAATAGTTTCACACGAGCCACGCCCGTTCTAACTGAATCAAAATGTCATTACAAGCATTATGATTACGCACACACTCACACTCACACACACCACATACACACACAACAGCTTTTTGAGGCACTTTTGGGTAGAGCATGAATGCATAAATATTTGCTTTAAATCGACCACACGCCTTGGGCAAGTACAGATTTAATTATTCAGCCGGAAAATTAAAAACAACACTACAAAAAGAAAAACAATCAAAAGAAAACAATAATTATTTTTCTATTCTCGTACTGCTTTTTGCAAGGCAAAAAGTAGCCAAAACGAATATCATAGAAATTCTAATAAAACATAAAGACTTTAATACCCTTCGAGTAATGGCAGGTAATCAGCTGAAGGAGGACTGACCCTACAAAATAAATAAACAAAGTAATGAAACAATTGATTTGCGTGGGCGGTGCGCGTGCAATCTGGAACAATTGGGGTTAGGCTACAGTCGAGACCGCCCGACAGTAAAATACCCTTCGTCCTATTTTGAAAATCCGTTACTTGTAACCACACACGAAAAAAATAAAACGCCACCTCGCGAAATCGACGTCAACTACTGAACTTCAATAACTTGTGTGTTATTGGTCCGGTCAGATTTTAATGGAGGATAGATTCATATAATATGCAGGGCGGTGGGCGTTTCATTTGGACATTGACATAAGCTCCAATTGCCTATGATATACAGGAACCTCTATGCCAAGTTTGGTGTCTCCAGCTTTTATAATAGCTGCGATTTTTGCATTCATACAGACAAACAGACAGACATGGCTAAATCGACTCGGTTAGTTGATCAAAAATATATATACTTTATGAGGTCTGCCAAGCATCCATTTGCACAAAGTTAATATACCCTTTTTCCGAACATTTTCAATGGTCGAAGGGTATAAGTAGAAACTTGTTCTGCCCATGATAAAGAGCAACCCTCTTGCCAAAGTTGATGTCTCTAGCATTTATAATAGCTGAGATTGGTATTTTCAAATAGACGGACATGGACTCTATCGAATCGCCTAGTGGGTTTCACAATTCGAATACATGCATACACCCTTTTATTACTATTTTTGATGGTCAAAGGGTATAGTAAACTAAAAATGATCTGGTAATGTATACAAAATTAATGAAGTGATGGTCGTTACTATGTAAACCGTAAGGTATAGCTTCCGTCAATGTTTTCAGAACCCAAAGCTTCTGCCAGCTGTCTATGCCTTTTTTCACGAAACGAAATAGTATTTTTGCGATTATTATTTCATATCGAATGAATTTTATTTATTGAATTTTTACTTGGAAATGGGATACCTCCAACAACCAACAAGAGAACAGCTGAAAAGCGATACAAATCGAATATTTGCCGTTTTTCGAAATCAATAAAACTGGCAGGACAGGGCAAAATTGCAATTTGGTGAACAGATAACGGAAATGTGTGTAAACAGCTATAATTTGCGATTTAAGTTAAAATGCAGAGGGGGAGGAACTGAACAGCGAATATTGAACTACAAATGTGTCCAAATAAATCGTCATGAGTTTCCGTTTAAAATGTCTGTCATCATTTATAACCCGGCATATACGGTATAGTACATGTACAAATATATACATGGAGAGAGAGAGAGAAGGAGAGCAATAATGATCGGAATATGAGTGAAAAGAGACAGACACAGGCAATCTAAATCAATCAATTAAAACTGCAAATGAGGCAAGTTTACTCGGTTATTTATTAATTAGTGCATTTTGCAATTTGCCAGCAACTGGAGCGTTATTCAGACTCACATTCGAACTCACACTCGCCCACGCACTCAAAGCCTTTGACTCCAATTAATATTTTTATTCACAAGTCAGCATTCGTGAATGTACGCAGCAATTTCGCTCAAAGTATTTAAAGTTGATGTATAAATGCGTGTTATGAAGAAAGAGTTTAACAGAATTAGAATGTAGAACATAGTTGAGCAAAAACAATAAGCATATCAATATCATGTATTCACTACCAATTCCTTATTCTAGGTAAAATTTTAAACATACAACATACAATTCTTAAATATATAATATTTTGCATTGTATTCTAGCCGATTTTCAAGAGAAACACAAAATTAAAATTATAGGCATTTTCGCCATATAATTTCTGATCTTTATATTTTCCGTGAATTCCGCGAACTCTGCTCTGTGTGTTCATTTGAACGGTACTGCGCGTATATACATATGACATAAATGGACATTAGTACTCGTAGTATCTATGTCCTCTCAAGCACAAGAAGAAAGCACATACCCAACGCCCCTTCCGAGGTCGTGGTGTAACTTCTTGCTTGAGCCTTGTCACCTCTTGCCATAACACCTGGCAGTTATAATAAAATGGCTTTCACTAATGTGCTTCTAACAACTGCAACAGCAATAAAAGGAGACAACAAAAACACTAACAACAACAACAAAGAGTGCTTTCAAAGTCACTGCGTATCGAGTTGCCTTCAAAAGAGCTTGGCCAGCGATTCGAGCACCTTGGCTCGACTTCATTGAGCTCACACAATCGCAGAGCCAAGTTGCAGTGCAGTGGAAAACAGGGAGAGAAAGAGAGAGAGGGTTATCGCATTTTAATGACCCACTTTCGGGCTTAAGACTATTTAAGTTCTGCTCGTATTGGTTTTGTTTTAATTCTCACCACGCTGCGAATCCTACAGCCGAGCAATTGGTTCTCTTCTTCTGCTCCCTCTGGCCCTCTTTCTATTCCGTTCTCCGTTCTCTTGGCATTCGCCAGTGGCCTAGGCTGCGGCATATTGACAAGGCGAGTGAGCAAAGGGAATGCCATAGCGCTGGGGGGTCTTCTTCGCGCAAAACAAAACAGGTAAGAGGAAACGAAATAGAGAGAAAAGCAGAGCAAGTTATTACCCGAGAGGCGGTACCCAATAACACCCCTTGAAAAAAGTCGAGTTCAAACCGAAACGAAATACGAATAAAAAATGAAACTAATAGAATTAACGTCAATGACATCAGGGAAACGAGTCAGTTCAAGAAATGTGAAACAGCACCCTGGAACTTGGTGAGTTCAGTAGGTCAATGAATACTTTGTGCACTTACAATTTGTCTGTTTATCTCTTTCACTATGTATCGTATAATCGACTAGTATTTAAGCTAGATTTAAATTAAATAACACTTTATAACACTGAACATATTTAAATAAATTAAATTTAAGATTTGGTAATTAGTATAATTCCCTTGTAGTTTACAACTTCGACTTGCCTGCTGATGGAGCTCATATGATTATATTTGAAGATATCTCCACTCTGCCTTGCAAGCTGCATAAGAAAGTAAATACTCCTCTGCAAGATTATATATATATATATATGCCCCTCGGCCAGTCTATTAAATTATGAAAATAACTTTAGCAGCAAATTAATTTCCGGAGGACAGAAAATATGTTGTGAAAATGTCGCACGAGCGCAATATTTATTAATTTATACTCGCATGTGTCGCATAATCTATGCGAGTTGTGCCAGTGGGCCACGTAGATGAGGGAAGGCGTGCCTGGGCACGGATATGAATGCATAATTGGAACATAAAATTCCGAAAATATTTTACAGCAGGACCAACCTCGAGCAACTGTGTGTGTGGTGCCGCTATGTGTGCGCATTTGCAGGCATTCATGGTCCGCTTTGGCCATTTATTTCACACACACCCACACTCGCACACACTCGCTCACAGCTCAAGGCAATTCGCCAGGCCGAAGATGGAGCTACGTATACGCAATCTAACACTGCCAACGTCGCCTGCAACAACAGTTGTGTCCTCGTCAGCAACGCTTACCGCAGCAATGGCCGCAGCAATGGCCGCTGCGCTGGCCGCAGCAATGGCCGCCACTCCAGCAACAACACTCGCACCACCAGCAACTACAACAACCGCAGCGCATAGCACATTTTTTACATACAGCATTCCCGGCATGAACATTGCACCGGCACCATTTGTATTCACCTACGTTAGTGAATCCTTATCGCTTATCACGCCCAGCCAACCGGGCCGTCCTGTAAGTGAAGCAATTCTTGTACTACGTGTATATGCATACGCAGTAAGAGTGTGCGTATGCTTAAGTGTGAAGGTATGGTTGCATGTGTGCAGACTCGAGAATCCTAGATGAGTTGACTTGAAGCTAGACAAGCGACTCGGATCATTTACAGACAACCCCAATAGTCTGGCGCGGGGTTTGCATTGTATGCAGGGTCCTTCTGCGTCTTCCCAGAAGACAACTTTGCACTTTTGATAGAATCGAAATATCATGTGCAGAAATTTAACAAAAATGAATAAAGAAGACTACCGTGGACTATTAAACTCTTGATTCTTGGTGAGTCCAGACTGATTTGCCCGATTGCTGCTCCTACATGCAGGATATTGCTCTCCGATTGTAATAAAATTGTATTATTATTTTTGGATTACTAGATATTTCATTTGTGTACATAGATAAAAAATGTATTATGTTTGGTTTTGATAATTTTAAAAACCACGAAAATTGGTCGATAGATTCTATTCTCTCGATCCGGTTCGCTCCCACTTATTTACAGTGTGCAGTGATAAGAGGTTAAATAAGAATACATATACCTTATGGGGTCGGAGGCATTGATATACATTTAATACATCCTCTGGAAGGGTTTGTAAATTTCATTTTGCCTACTACCAATCCCTTGCATTATCTAGATATGCATATCTAAGAACTTGATTAACAATATTTTTCAGAAGAGTCTTATATTACTGTTTTGTGGCTACATTTCTGCATTTCTATCTAGTTTTGTATGCCATGTCCGTAGGTACAGGCAAACTCAATTTGTGTCTATATTATATTTCGTATTAAGGGTTGAGTATTCAATATCTATTATTTGTGATTTCGCTTGAAATTAATAAATCACTTTCTTTCAACTATCATTAGGATGGGCTGTACAACACGATATGAATGCGGCCATCAAAGTCGAGCACGCTTCATTGTCTGTCAAGTCATGCGTTCAAGATGTGGAGGTATTCTAAAGGACACGCATCTGCAGATCCTACACAAACAGGATAATGGCGCTCACGTTTCCGACGAGAGAGTTGTCAAGTATGTGGAAGGTCAGTGCTGACTCCAATTGGATACAAAGTGTTCTATGCCAAATTTTATGGTCATATTTTAGAGTTTCCTTCTATTCATCGTGTTATGCTAAAACTTTGTGCATTGCCCTCTGAGTTATGGCAGTTACTCCTCTCCCTCTCTCCCCCTCTTTCACACAGTCCCTTTGCCAATTGTTTGTGCGTGCTCTACTTTCTCCTGTTATAGATGTGGACGTTCTCCTTGGCGAGCCCATTCAAGCGGAAACATCTGCACACACTGGCCTCGAACTGGCGTATGATTCATTGACGACACTCAGCCCGGGTAAGTTTGCTCCAAGGCAAGGGTTAAGTGCGTCACGATTATCTGTTCCGGTTATGACTCCCATTCCTTCCTTATTTGTGTTGGAATAGACCCAAGGCACATGTGTATGCACATAGATAGAAATTGATATATAGATAAGGCTTTAGAGAGTTATTTAAGTAAAAAGTGCAGATCACAAGTGCAAGCAATCGCAACCATCATTCCATCAATTCTCGAAGTTCTCTGTAAACGAGCAATTCCTCTACTTTCCTTTCGATTTAATATTTAATCTATAATGAGATTCTCTGTTAAATGGAAACAACAAAAATATTAAAAATAATTTATTAACTCCTCCTCTTGGAAAGACTTTTCAATTTATCCTAAAGCGTTCCCTTTATTTATTCAGTTCCAAACAGAAAAGATTGTGTTATATCAGACACTCAATATAAAACGCATTCTCCGTCGACTGATGTTGCTTTCTCGTTGACTTTTCGTCTCAGGCAAACAATTGCCAAGCAACATCTTGTCGAGGGCGGTAGGGCGCCTCCCCCTCTCCAATAGCTGAGTAAAATGGACTCTAGCAGAGCCAAAAAAATATCAATCGAAGTGCGCTGAGCAAAAGCGATAGTTTGTGCCCAATTTCATTATGAGAAACCGAACTGGAGACGAAGGACGACAGACCGGCGGGGTGGCTGCACGTGCCCACATCCACGTCCACATCCACATCCTCATCCGGTGACAAGTTGACACAAGCTCTACAGTTGCATTATATTCACACACAATGTGTAATTTAGAGTAGCGAAGAGCTCCTAGTTTCCCGCTCCTCTTGGCCAAATAAACATGGTATAATAATAATATTCTCATGGATTTGTCGCAGCAAACGCGGAGCTCAACCACCGCGTCCGCTTGCTGCAGGAGACCGTCGCTCGTTCACTCAAGTTGCATGAGGCAGCCACCCGCTCCTCCGAGCAGCAGATACAGCGCTATGTGCTGCACGTTCTGGACTCGCCTGTTCGGCGACACGCGGCGTATACGCAATTTTGAGAAGAACGGCGTCCAGCCCCGTCCGGGACCACTCCTGGTGCCTCAGTTGATTTTTGGTTTTATTGTTTGCCCATTTCATTCCTTTTTCGCTTTCTCGCCCGCCTATCCCGTTTCCGCGACAATTCGTCAGCTATAAGAAGCGCAGAGCATCTTTCGCCTGCTATACTTGGGTGAAAATATATTTGGATCGCCGTCGGAAGTCGACGTCTCACGTTCCTTCTTTGGCAATTTCCTGCAACAAGTTAAACACGACACGGCACACGAGTGAAATTGTGAGTCAAAAAGGATGAGAAACGTTACCCTAGGCATGTCGAATGTTGTGTGGCCTAGCAGGGCGTATGTGTGATAAGAGGAATGAGAATTGGCACCATCTAGACAATTAATTCCTACTAAGTGATTCAAAATATCGAATGAGCTTAGGGATAGAAACAGTGAAGTATAAGGAAATTATATCGACAAAATAAGGATCATGTTAAATAATAAAGTACAACAAATTAAGTTTAAGTATCAATGAAACCCAAATACAAATGAAGAAATGTAAAGCTGGCATTAGCCGCAAATTGGATATGACATCACACTCATTGGACTTTTCTCGTATGCTTCCAAAATTCTTGAAAACTTTTACGCAGTTATTCCAAGCAATTAATGTGGAACCTCTTCGCACTCGAACTAACTCAATTACCAACTCAATTGAACTGTACGGGTCAATCAATAACCAGCGCAGTCCAATGGCAAATTGTGAGGAACTTTGAGAACGTGCAGCAATGGAAGTTGTCTAAGAGTTAATACAATAATGATACAAGCTGTCACCTGGCACATGTACAGAACTTCCACCAGATACCCTGGCCAAAGACATCGCAAGCATGGCCCGCCCTGGAGCCGACAAAGGACAAACTCAAGGATTCAGCCTATGGAGTATGGCTTGAATTGCAGCTATGTTGATCGTTTGGGCGTGGCTCCTCCTGCCCATCTCCGGAGAAACACCAAGTGGGGTGTGGACTTCGTCGTGATCATTTGCCCACATGCTCGGTAAACTATTCGAAATGCCTAACTACGTGTATAACCAGGAACCGCAAACAGGCATAATTGGCGAACCGATGCGATCCGCTGGCGTCAATTGGGGCGTGGTCACACACTCATAGACAATAGAGCTATCCACTTAGCTACGTGTGCTTGGATTTCTCCAGGTTAATCAGAAGTAACGAATTCGGTTACCAAATTACTTTGATACTGTACGTGCTTATAATTTTGATAGCCTGCCCCAGCACCTGGAAGTCCTATGGATACGATATTATTGCTCTTTCTGTATAACTCTCTGTGGGAATGTCTTGTATTTATCACTGCAGTGCAGACATTGTGATAAGAAAGTAAGCTTTGCTGCTGGCACTGATACTCTAATCCCCTACTGCCACTACTCTGGTCTACCTACCCTGCCCCCACCCGATTGCCTGTGCCCTTTGGCGAATCTCGATTGTAGCTTCCTTCCTCGAGAGACCGCAAAGACCGTAGATTGCGCTCTAAGCGTTCGCCCAGCCACTGCCACAGCCACATTTAATTACCCAACGCTTAGCGGAAGAGGCTCTTGGATGCTCGTATTGAAGCTTTGCTGACCAGCAATCAAATGTTGTCACTGCTACTCAAGCATCCCCTGCTCCCTGGCCGCCCCTCGCTCACTTACTATGCCAACCGCAACGCACAGTCTGAATACTTCGATACTCAGCCCCCTTGTCTAAGCCGCAAAGTTTTGAAAGCCCAATGAAATTTGCTAGCCACACGGCACTCAATTTTGCACAGAATACCGATGCAGAACGACTCACAGACACACATGCACGCACACGCCTCGGGGACACCCTCCTCCCCCTCACACACACCCCCATACACCACTTGCAGCCACAAATTTTAAGCCCGATTCCAATTATCTGCACAGATACAAATGCGCAGTGCATGCAGGAGTAGCAGAATATGCATGACCGCACAGTCTTCGTCACTCCCCGCCCACCACTACCCTCCCTCCTCACTTCTTCTGCTCCACCCACTGCTTCTCCTGCAGATTAAAGCGTGCATGTGCCCCGTGAGGGTGTGGGACGAATCGAACAGTTGCCGCAAAGTACGCCCAAAAACAACTTCGCATTTCTTCCTGGCCAACACCTGCAAATCAATCAGTCTTAACTATGCATAGAACACATAATTACATCGTGATGTGGACGCACATTGGATAGAATCATAACTAGAATCACCGACTTGAATCAGTTTCCAAATGTGTCCACTGCCATCGATGTCATTGTCGTCTCGGAGAGCCTTCTGTTCCTAGTCGATGCAGTACCTCCCAACGTAAAAGCGTCCTTCATTAATCTCACTAGACCTCGTAGCAGAGTGGGCGATTCAACTACCCAGCTGGATTTGGCAACCTTTAACGATCAACTGTATCGCGTTGCCTGCAGTTGAGCGAGAGACCCGTGGTAGACTGTCACCTTCCACTACAGCTAAACCAAACTCTAGGGAAGCGTAGAATACCAAAGTAATTTGATTGGGTTTCAAACAATGAGAAAGGTTTCGTTGTGCATTCCAAAGTTTTATGCTTATACATTTCACAGTTAACAATAATTATTCAAGTTTTCTTTCATACAAGAATCCTAACTCCGAATGGCAGCTATAAGGTTTAAAAGTCTGATTTGAATCCAATTAGGATTCTGATAATTAAGGAAGAAAGCAACGGTTAGCAAAAAAGCTGTCGGGTGTCATTGAATGTGACATACCCGTAATCCACATGTGTATTTATATAACTTCTGCGTTAAGTACTGTGTGTAGCAAATACTTAGGGCTAGTTAAGTGACTAACTATTATGAGAAATAGCCCTAGCTCTTATACAGGTTAACCTTAGGTTCCTTAGCTTCCAGTTTGCAAAAATATTATACCCTTCTACTCTATGAGTAGCGGGTAGTAACAGCTTATGAAGGTGGTAGGGTGCACTCACGAATGAATTCAAATTAAACTTTAAATTTGTTTTGCCTTGCTGCGGTGTTTTCTGACCAAACTCCAAGGAAAACTTGACAAAAGATACATAGTGCCCTAATTTGGTAGCCCAAGCTTTTTTGGACTCTGAGATCTAGGTATCTGTACGGACAGCCAACTACTTGGCACAGGTGTTACAGCGGGAGTCCTAAGCTGCCGGGGCTAACCAGACGCTTAATCACAACAAGAGAGAGAGAGAGAGAACTGTCACAATCTGACGCGCCATTACACAGAGCGAGAAAATAGCTGCAGAGCGAGAGAGATAGTAAGATAGCGTGAGAGAAAGGAAGGAGTCAGGAAGGAAGCCAGATAAATATTCTGGTTAATTGCAGTGCAATCTAAGTGATTTTCTGTTGATTCATTCCTTCTCTCGTCTGTGGCCAGTTACAAGTGTCGTCATGCGTGTACGATATACTGCGTGTTGTGTGTGTGTTTGGCTGTGTTGTTGTTGTTGTGTTGTTGTGCATCTCTTTTCCGAGGAGCAGTGCAAACAAGACGTGGTAAACATAGTCTGTCTGTTTTATCAGATAATTGAAAGTCGTAATCGTTTGATTAAACCTTCCAAGTCACTTATCTCTCGTTCTCTCTCTCTCCCATTCTCTTTGGCACTCTCAGTGCAGCACAAGCTGGACTTCATATGTATGTGTAAGTGCATCTCTGTGACAGCTGCAACTGTTCTTGAACGATGACTTCAGTTTGCCAGAAAGCTTATTATCCTCGACTTGTGTTTTCCCTAAATTTGTTGAGCTAATTAAGATGAAGTGGGAACTCCCAACAAGTTGCAGAATACAACTTTCACCCTCATCCTTTGAACACGCAGACGGCAAGCATCGCTTTCCGAGACTTTGAAAATCGTCCAATCCGGCAGGTTGGGATCTACATGTAAGCAGCATGTGCGCCAAGTTTTGTTAAGATATCTTTAAAACCGCAACAACTAATCCCTATTTACGACATTGCTGCTCTTGTTGCGCCAAACCTCTAGCAGCACTGGCCAAGAGAACTCATACACACCTGCATTGTGTGGATTTTTGGGAAAAGGGGAAAAGCAGGCAAAAGTATAGGTGCCATTTGGTTCTAAGTAATGTAGATTTGTAAGCATACCTCATGTTTTGAACAAGAAATAACCCACAGAACAGTTCATTGGGACACACTTACATGAGGCACATTGCACAATTCGAAAAGCAAATATAATTAACCAAACACACATGTGTTGAAAATTAATACTTCATTTACACAGTTCATCTTTGGCTCCTACCAATCTTAAGCATTCGATTCCCCCACTGAATCTGATGGCTTTGAAAGCGCAAATGAAAAGTATAGTCTAGCTCAGGATCATTGGCCGCGTCGATTGAGCCATGCCCATATATCTATCTGTCCGTCTAATGTCGACGTGAGCTCTCAGATCTTAGCTATTATCAAAAATATATATACTTTGTAAGCCACGCCTTCGGCCTGCTACTTACAGATTTACATAGTCTCTGCAGTACATTCTGCTTCAATTTATATTTAGTATATGTAGGTTGAAGCTCTAGGCCCTAAAGTGAATCTCTAACCCTAAAATGCTTCACTGTGGCCATTCCTAATTGCTGGTGAGGAAGAGTGTTGGGAAATCTAATATTTTCCTCAGATCCCCTGTCAATTGATATAGGTATAAAGTAATCAGGGTTTGGCTTGAGTACTCATATTCGAGACTTTATCCACTATCGGGTTTCACGGTTCCTTCTCGATGCACGTTCTCGACGGGGGAGTCGCGCCGGAGAGTGTCTAGTTACGACTTACGAGCGAATACTTGCTCAACAGCAGCAGCAACAACATCGAGATTATAGGTAAGATGTGCAGCAACAACAGCTTCAACGAGGACTACAACAAATTCATCATTGTCGAGCTGTTGATTCTTCTCCTGCCTGCCTGCCTTCCATACGCTTCGCCTGACTTTAAACTGACGAGCGTGGAAAGGGGATGGACAGCCTTGCCGGGATACGGAACAATGACAGCTGGCAGCTGGTGTAGCGTCCTGGAGGTCCGCATATTGTCGCGAGATGCAACAGATTTAACAGGGATTTATGCAGATTATCGAGGACAACGACGTTGTTTGGCAACTTTGTTGCATGCTGCACGGGGCGGATGAGAATGCCGAGTGTCGTAAACAGCTTTCACTTGGCTAGCTTTAAGCATACAGAGCGTGTTCTAAGTGTGCGGAACGGGATAATAATTTCCAAGCGAGCAGAATCTTTTCCTGCTCCACGGGCTCCCCAGTCAGAGTTGAGTTTTTATTCTCCGATTTATTGCATGGCAAGAGCTGCCACTCGACCTTTGACGCGACACTTGAAAGCAACCATTTTTATTTGCATGCCACAGCGTTGGCTGCCACTCGCCTGCTGCAGTTCCTGCTAGCCCTGAGCCTGGGCATGGAATTGCCTGCGCGCGGAATGCGGGTATTGCATGCCTGGCGAGCAACCCATTCAAAGTCGGTCGCAGCATGTGCTACCACCCTGGAATTTGCTTGCTTATTATGTTATAATTTGTATATTGTGCAGTTGCTGGCAACTCCCCCTCTCAGCAACTTCGCCCGCCCATCCATAAGCACGAAATGTGCGGAGAGCACACAAGACCGACGTAGGCACGTTGCAGCGAAACGAGGCACGTCCCAATACTTTGCAGCGTATCGGGAAGAGGCAAGAGTGGCCTGAGTGGTTCTCAGACAGCAATCGATGGCAGCCTTGACCTTCTAAATGAGAACAAGGCGTGAAAGAAAGAAAAGAAAGAGACAAGTGAAGAGAAGAGAAGATACAAGGCGAAACAAGTGTTTACCAAGAACAATACTCTACAGAATACTATATATCCCCTCTATGTGTATTATGCAATCACAACCCAATTCAGACATCGTCTGCATGGGGATAATTATTTTATACTACGAAAATAAGTATTACAATTTCAATTCGATATTACAGAGGCGAAAAAGTATGTTCAAATTTTTGTGGCTTGAGCTCTTATAGTCCTTATAGCACGGGTACATGCCAACTTAAAAACAACTCCGGATTTGATTGTTTTCTCGCCCTTTTTATTAATGATCACACAGCAGTTCCATGTTATTTGGTTACTGTACTAAACAGTTTTGTTTTTAAACTGCAGAAATCATTACCTCATCTGTTTCGAGTTGCCCTTTCTATGCATATTGAGATGCTGACATAAGTCTCATCTTTGCGAATCGGGTAAATATTTGCAACTAATCAGCAAATTAATGAGGTTGAACTACTAATAGCTTCTTAAAGACGCTGACTTTCGAGCTAAGGCAATGTGACCTACGTTATAGGAGTGAAGGTGAAGGTGGAAAGGGGCGGCAATGTGTGCTGCAATATCGGGCTGCATTCGATTCGTGTTTTGCTTTTGCCTTTGCATATGCAAATTTATGCAGTTGTTTACTCACAGCCAACAACAGTTTGTAGAATACCAAACAAATGTTGCCTGAGATCAAATTAAACTGTTCGGGGTGTGCCTGAGAGTCGTGGGTGTGCATGTGCCAAATGCAAAGGCGCCAGCAAAGTTTCTAAGGAATCGAATTTAATATCATCTATTTACGACGTCAGATGTGCTTTGATTGATGCGCAGCCGAAGCAGAGCACAATGAAGACGTTTAAGTATCAGCTTGGAAAGCGACAAGGACGGCGCAGAAGCTGCAGAGGCGTAATTGATATGTAAGATCCAGTTTAACATTTTCTCCTTCCTCGTGGCGCTCTATACTAGCTGAGACGAATCTGCCAGTCACATACACATTGCAGTGATTGTATTTGCCTAGCATTTAAATGCGACACATTCAAGAGCTTTTATGGCGGAAGCTGGTCAGCCGCGCTGTTGTTGGCGTCGTCGTCGTCGTCGTTCTCCGCGCCGCCACCTGTCGCCGTAGGCGTGGTAACTGATATTTCAGGCCAAACTGTGTCTGGTCTCCTCCTGCGTGCGCACAGAAAGATATGGCCAACACGGCGTATGAGCAATCTACATGCTGCGCTATTGTTTTTGCCGCTGCTGCTGGTGTTGCCGCAGCTGCCGCCGCAAGTTTTTGCCAAAGTAAATTAAATTCTGCGCTGAGTTTAATTTAAATGGAAACTTTTCGTTATTCCAAAGCCGCTCTCAAGTGCACCCTCTGCTACGTCTCCGCCATGCCGAGCCCCTTCACGGGCCTCTCTTGGTTTAGTGGGTCTTAATTAAAACGCGCCTCGTCGCAAAACTTGAGGCAGTGTTTTTGTGTGCGTCGCTTGATGCTTAATTAAAATACTTATACGACATGTTGTACACCACCTGATGAGATGTGTGTCAACAGCTGCTAATGCCACACACACACACACACACCCACACAGTCACCGAGACACATCCGGAGTGTCCGTTGAGTATGGTTTGCAGGTGTGCGACAAGTGAATCAAGTGTTTTCTCTCTGTTTGTCTCGCCGATTTATTTCCACCCTTCTTCATTGCTTCCTTTCACTCTCTCTCTTTCTCTCTCTGTCACTTCTCTGGCTGTTTCCCATGCCTATTGCCATTGCCAGTTTCATTCACACGCTCGTTGCCCCCTCCTACTATCGCGTGCCTCACAAAAGGCCGTCGCTCTTCGCCGAAGTGCGCAATCTACGCTAATTTGCAATCCCCGCAAACTGACACAAGCATCCATCCAGAGCACTCGCTGTCACAGTCACAGTCACAGTCAGCGCCAGAAGTCTGCAGACACTTGAATCTCTGCTGCTTATTTCACTTTTCGTTTCTTCTCTGAGCAAAATGTAAGCACAATAAGGGAAAGTTTGTTGCCATAAAACAAAGATTAGTCTGAGTATTGAGCTAAGTTTAGGAATAAAGAAAGTCAACTTCATTCTCAAACATGTGCTAAACTGTTCCAGAATGTTGGTCACTGTAATATTATTTGTATTATTTCTCATTCGCTTAAGCCCAGGCTTTTCCTATTTTCCACACTCTTAAGATTAAAAGTGTATAAAAACTTATAGCGATGGATTTCTTTCGATCATGACAAGGAATTAAACCTCTCCTGGCTAAGACAGATCAAGGTGGTGAGCTTAAAATATTACAACTTATAACCAAAGGCTCTTAAACGTTATTTGATATTCTTCTGAAGCTGCATTAAGTCTGATGGACAATAGACCGCATGCTGTTAATAAGTTATTTAATATACTGTGTGCTCTTTCTCTTTCTTTTATACCCCGCAACCATTGAAAAGGGTATACTAGCTTTGTACAAATGTATGTAACAGGCATAAAGAGGCGTGGCACACCCCATCAAGTTTACATATTCTTGCTCACGATCACTACCGAGTCAATTGAGCTACCTTTCTGTCCGTCTAGTGTCTGTATAAACGAACAGAGCTCAGCTATTATTAAAGCTAGAAGCATCAGTTTTGGCATGAAGATTTCTGTATATCATAGTCAGAGGAAGTTTATTTCACAGCCCAGATGCTATGCCCACGCAAATCGGTAATTTGCGCTTATTAATGCGCGTGTCTGATTGTGTGAGTGAGAGCGAGTAAGCAATAGGTGACAGAATAGTATGTGCAGAATTCTGTGTTTGGAATTTTAAGTGTGCTTACATGTTTGTAACGGATTTTCGCAATTGGGTGAAGGGTATCTTATTGTCGGGCTCGACTGTGATATACCCGCTACACCTTTTCGGAAAAACACGTGAAAAATGTGAACAATGCATTCTTGCTTATTATTTCTCCCGTCTCTGATTTATTTTGCCAATGCAAGTTCCACTCGATTCTTATTGGATGTTGCCCTTTGCTTTTATTACTTTGCACTTATAACTCAGCAGAGGGCTTTAAATTATGCATGTGTGAAATAGACGCCTATACATACATACATATATGGTGCCTCACAATACGTCTCAAAATGTCTAATTGGATTTGTTTGTTTTTTCTATTGCTGCACAATGTCTCTTTCGATTCTATGTGGCTTTAAATATACTAAAAACTTATTTTGAATTTTGCAATATACTGTAAAAGAAAAAATATATAAACATTCAAGTACCATCACCACTCGACCACTGCATTTCTACGCGATGACCAATAAAATTGCACTATGAATATTTTCGGTGCACATAATTAAAAAAAAAGTGGTTTTTATCACATGTATAAAAAATGATTGCTGTAGATCAATATTTGCAGCTACAATTGACTTTTTTTCGATTTAAGGGGGCGGATGGAGGCGTGGCAAAAGTCCAAAATAAACTTGATCAGCGTAGAATATGGACAGATATTGTTACCAAATTTGGTAGCTCTAGCTCTTATAATAGCTGAGATCTAGGTTTTCATACGGACAGACGGACATGGCTATATCAACTCGGCTGTTCATGCTGATTCAGAATATATATACTTTATGGGGTCGGAGATTTCTCCTTCTGCCTGTTACAAACATTTTCGGTTGACACAAAGTTATAATACCCTTATACTCTTCGAGTAGCGGGTATAAAAATATAAGACACGATAGAAAAATATAAGTCGATCGCCGCACCTAGGAGATGAACTCAAGACATCTCGCTTAACAGTCATGCTGATTCAGAATATATACACTTTATATATATATACACTTCTACCTGTTACAAACATTTTTGGTTGGCACAAAGCTATAATACCCTTATACTCTACGAGTAAAAACATAAAGGGTAACGCGATCACTTGCCACGAATCGCGGCTTGCTGGTTTATTTTAGTTTAATCTACCTGTAAGTATAAATGCGTATAAAATGAAAACGGTAAGTGGGGATTGATGGGGTGCGATATCCTTAACGCCAGACAGGCATTGATTTGCTTGGCTTGGACATTTTTTGACCTATATGCAATAGCCCGGATGCAGATTTCAGGGTCCCTACGTTGGATGCGCGACTTTCGTTGGAAGGTTTCTTGACAACACTTGTAGAGGAAAGGACCTTGATGAAGGGAAGCCCACGAACGGGCTTTTCGGGCTCAACAGATAGAGCGTCTACTGAATCTTCAGGGCATATACGCTTGTTGTGCGTCTCCTGGGGCTTTTCTGGTTCACAATTTTTGACGACCTGCTGGGGCTTTTCTGGTTCACAATTTTTGACGACCTGCATATGACTCGGACACGTGCCAACCGGAGGGGGTTCATTGTAGCAGACATCTCGACAGACAACATCGAAGGAATCGACGCTACCTGTAGCAGGCACGCCGCGATGCTGAAAACACTTCACCGGGCAGGAGACTACGCATGGCTTGTGGGGATTCTCTTCGACGGCCATGCCCGTGATCTTGACACAGTTGGCAAAAATCTCGTGGCGATCGAGAGCCTGCAGTTCGCGACACTGTTCGCGATGTTGATAGTTTCTGTATGCGAAGTCAGCCTTGGAGTGAAAGCCAGGCCAGCAATAATCACGGAGCCTGCTGCGTCGCACAGAACGACCCTCGGGCACCATGTCGAGGTGGTTTTCAACTCGATATTTTTGCGCTGCCTTGGCAATTGGGTACAGAGCTCGGTCCTCGGCGCGCGCCTTCACCATTGCTTTGACGACGTCCTGGAAAAACAGTTTATCTTCCTGAACGGAATCGTCCACTAGACATTCTGACATGCGCATCATTTCTTGATAGCGCTTCTCCAGGAACTCATCCCGCTGGCCGAAGAGAATTTTACGCAGATTAGCCTGAGCCTCATCCTTCTTTCGCTCCTGTTGCGCGGAGAATCGTTTGTTTGTCTCCTCGTTTTTGAATCTAGTGGCGACTTGGAAACAATGAATCTGCGCTTCACGCTTGCGCTTCTCCTCCAGCTCCCGACGCTCTTCCTCCTGATAGAGACGTCGCTGCTTGGCCAGTTCAGCAATCTCACATTCCCGCCGCGCTTGATTCGCATCACATTCGAACTCGTACCGTTCCTGAATGCCTTCGTCGTGCTCCATTTCCTTGCGCGCCGCTGCCTTTTGTAGCTGATCAATGTGCAGGGCGCGTGCATGTTGCTCCGCTACAATTTTAGCCCTGGTTGCCTTCACTGTGCTGTTGTAGCGCTTATCCAGGTTGCGCCGTGTGGTTACAGCTACGCAGTCCACTCGATCCTGTATCTGTCTGCCCATTTCCTCAACTGTAGGATGGGTGTGTAGGATGGGTGTTAACAGGCGGTAAGCCTCAACTAGGAAGGTGCAACTTACATTTAGCAATCTTGGCCTTTTCGTAGCGAGCATCCTTTAAGGCCAGCTCACAGAAAAGCCGTTTTCGCGCAGCTAGCTTCCTGGCCGCTTCGTCCTCTTCGTCCTTGAGACACTTATATTGCTCACGTTCAATAATGCCCTCAGTGACCTCGTCTTCTCTGGCTTGGATTCTTTCCTCACGTCTCCTCGCCAAGTCTTTCAGAAACTCGTCCTTGATTATTGCCGCCTTGGCGACCTCTTGAGCTTTTAGTTCCTCTTCGGTGAAGTCACCGAAGGGAATCAATTTTTCCGGGCAAGATTCCTCGTCTTGGCGCTGCTGGCGCTCTGCATCTTCAAGAATCTCCTTATTGAGCGCCTTGTTGTATTTGCGTTGATAGTACATTTCACTCAGGACCTGAGCATGATGCAGCGCTTGCGGGCCGGGCTTCAAATCAGATAGGATTCGATTAGCACGCATCACTCGCATCTTGCGAGTACGTGCATCCTCTAATTTGAATTTCTTCTCTCGTATTTCGGCTTCCCTTAACTCCTGATCCAGTCTTGCCTGCCTCTCCTCGTCTAATGTTTGTGTACCGAAATTTGTGAAGATACTGCACAGCGCATCGCTGCTATCCTTCAGGTACTTCATATATCGCTCCTCCTCCGCGATAGCCTCCTTCTGATCCCTCTTGCGACCCATGCTTGCCCGGTAAAGGATGCCCTCCAGGTGCTTTGCACTAATGATCACAGGCTTCACCTTGCGTTGCTGTCCCCGTTTGAAACGCATTTTCAAATATTCGCAAATATCCTTTATGTATTCATATAAAAAAAAGATGTTTGCGAAGGAAATCACTTTTTTTTAAACCTAAATATATACATATGTATGTCTGCTTATATTGCGCCTAATGGAATATGAATGTACTCCGAGTAAATATACTATTTAATCGTTTCAAGGTATGCTTCGGAGCGGAAGGGACTACTTTGATTAAGTAATTTCGGCCCCTTTAAACAACCGGTCGGAAAGGCTACAGTCGAACCTACTCGACTGTCATATACCCGCTACAACTCTTCGGAAAAAGAGAAATTCGGTAGTTTTTCTTGGCTACAGTAGACTCCCCTTAGAATGAAAGGTGTGATCTGCTATACAAAATCCTGTCTAAAGCTGGCGACAGTCGTGCACATAAAATGTGCCGGCTACACCGTCTCTACGGCCGACCCGTGGCCAAGCGTACTGGTTTGCGCTACTGTTGTGACATGTGTCGGGAGGCGGAGAACGATATGATGTCGTTCTTGCAACAGACAAAGACAGGATTTCGGGAACTGTTTGGCAGTTTTCGTAAACTTGCCCCTCTCATTGACCAGCCATGCACTCCTTTGATTCAGCCGGTGATGTCGTTCACTACTCCTATGGTGACGAGATCGTCGGTGTCAGAGAAAGTTATCAACTAATGTGTGCAAATGGTGTCACACAAATTTTCCGATGTGTCCGCTGTGCTTTGTCAGCACCACAGATTATAGAAATACCTAAGGCAAGTTCAAGTTCCGGATTACGGGCTATGAACTATCCCACAGGTGTAATACCTAAAAAGGTGTTAGGAGTTCCACTAAGGAAACAAATTTTCGTTTCCCGGCTTGCCCCTGATCTAACATCTCAAGATGTAGCGGCTTATATTCAAGCCAAAATACAAGCTGTCGAGTTTATAGTGGAAAAATTTTAATTCTCAAATGAGAGAGACATATCGTCCTTTAAAATTAGTGTCCCGGCTGAACTGCTAGCCATTATATGTTCTCCAACATTTTGGCCAGAACATGTAATGGTTAAAGAGTTCGAGGCGAAGAAGAAAAATAATCGGAAACCGATTGTTCTTTCACTGCCAATCCCAGAATAGTCCACCCAAAAACAAAACGCAAAAAACTAAGTGCTACTTTTCATCTTACACACCAAAATGTTGTTATGTAGCAAATTATCTAATCTATTCCTAAACTGCCTTTCTTTTACCTCCCATGTTTAAGTGTTTACTGAAACTTGGTTAAAACCGGATATTTTAAGCATCGAAGTTTTACCAAGTAAGTATTCAACCTACAGGCTTGATCGACCTGGCCGACGTGGTGGGGGAGTTCTGATTGCAGTAAACTCCGCCATATCATCGGAAATTTTTCAACCGGAAGTTCAACATTGCATTGAATTTATTTGTGTAAAATTACACTTCCCCGGTTTTTTCCGTTTTATAACCTGTTCATATATTCCGCCGTCATCGGAATTGTCAGTCTATTTGCAACACTTGTCTGCAATAAAGACTGTTTTCAATCTGTTATCAGACAGGGATCATTTTATAGTCCTTGGTGACTTTAATGTTCCTGAATGGGACTGGACACCAAGTGTTGGTGAGACTTATTTATTGCCTTCTCGGCAGCATGACCTATTTGACGGTCTGTTTGATATGTCATTGTCGCAGGTCAATCATATCAAAAACTTTAGAAACAGATTCTTGGATTTATGCTTCGTATCTGATCCATCTAGGGTGTCTCTAATAAGGACTCAACGACTTTCTTAACCAGAAGATTCTTATCATCCCACTTTTGAAGCTACTTTTGATAAGCTGCTTTAGAAAAGCAGACTTTGTATTATTGAACTTTTTGAACTTTTTACTTTCTAACTGCGACTGGTCAGAGCTTTACTCGACTACTGATATTTCAGTAGCGGTAAGCATATTTTATAAGAACATTGATTCTTTCCTTGACATTTGTGTACCGCGTTTTTATCAGACATGCTAGAGTAAGCCCCCATGGTTTACAAAAGAGCTGTCTCGCCTTAAAAAAAAATCTAGTTTATTTAAAAAATATAAAATTAATAATTGCAGTTTAGCTTTTTCCCGTTTTTTAGCGGCACGTTTAAATTTCTCGGTCCTTAACGCGAAATGTTATAAAAACTATTTAGTTCGTTGTAGGTCTCAAAGTTGTCAAAGAAGGGCCGTAAGTCTGAAGCAAGCAATTGTAGAGGTATGATGTTATTTACACTGATTTCAGTAAGGCTTTTGACTCAGTAAATCATTCCCTTCTTGCACATAAACTCAGCCTCTTAGGCTTCACACCAAAACTTCTTAATTGGATTGTGAGTTATCTGAATGGCAGAACCCAAAGAGTTCTCTTTAAAAATGTACTTTCACACCTTCTTCATGCCACATCCGGCGTT
The DNA here is from genome assembly GCA_018151445.1 of Zaprionus inermis. Lineage (NCBI taxonomy): Eukaryota > Metazoa > Arthropoda > Insecta > Diptera > Drosophilidae > Zaprionus > Zaprionus inermis. The sequence continues at coordinate 70,461 of JAECXD010001572.1, read as the reverse complement.
CCTCAGGGTAGCCAACTAGGCCCCTCCTTTTTACGTTTTTCATTAATGACCTCCCTTTGGTCATACATAACTCCCGTACTCTCATGTATGCGGACGATATAAAGCTTTGTTATCAATTTAAAGATGAATACTGTCACTCTTACTTAAACCTGAACAGATCCAAACGCAAGAATTACTCTAGGGGTCCTTATAGACCGAAAACTAAAGCTTTCCGAACATATTTCCCATATGGTCAATAAAGCCATGGGTGTGCTTGGAATTATTAAGAGATGATCTAGGAGTTTGACGATCTTTATGTAACATAGACCCTCTACACAAAAGCCGCATTGAATCTCTACAAACAGTTTTTTTTAATTTTCGCCTTACGAGGCCTTAACTGGACTAGACTTCTACTACTTAACTTACCTTCTCTACCTAATCGTAGAACCACGCTGGGTGTATTTTTATTTATTTTTATTTTTATTTATTTATTAATAACCTCATCCAAGGTCTTGTAAAAATATTTTTGGAAGTTGCTTTGTAGTCGTACTAGTAAGATATAAGACAGTTGGACATATCTATTAGCTCATAAAATAAATATGCGTACGTATATACTATGTACATATTTTGCCGATCATCTATCACATATATTCAATATAGGTTAAAAGAATACAGAGTGGACTGTTGGATTGTATTACGCGTCGTAAAGATCGCAAATATAAGGCAAATAAGGGAATGTGTTTTCCCGATCGTTATAAAGTACTAAAATATTCTTTCCGGCCATGAATGGCTTGGCTCATATTTGAATGTCTCTCTCTGCACGTTGTAAGATTATGAAATGAGTCAACAAACAGTCGGAAAGGATTGAATAAATGATTAAGTCGGGAATACATATATATGTCGAAGCGTCAATTGCTTCAGTGTTCTTAGCACCTCGAGCAGCGAGCCCCGTTCCCTTCGTTGGTGCCATCGTTCCACTTGTAGTCGTTTCACAAAAATATCGTCTGTGTACTACGAATATTCTCCCAAGACTGCCTTCTCTCTTTTCATGCACGCTCGCTCGTCGCCAAAATCCGTTGCGCAGCTTGCTCATGACACACTTGCCATCCTGCTCATTCGCACACACCGCAAATAGCCAGTCCAGTCTCGCTCACACACTCCTTCGAGTGATGTACACAGAACGAACCAACGGAAGAGGCAATACACCAAACACGTAGGCACGGGTCTCACTCAGTGAGAGGATTTACAGTTAGTCCTCTCGCCGACTCTCGGTGATATAAAGAATACAAGACAGCAATGACGGTTGTTCTGTTTTCTCTATTCTTCTTTATTACAATTTTGACACACACAATATTCATGTTGCTGTACTAAATTCAAATAATGCTACCAATGCTCCGACACGGCCAATCCTGACTTTTACACGTCCTCGTGTACAAATTTAGCAATTCATGTTGATATGCCCTGCTCAAGTATTTCTTCCTCTTTCTTAAAATCAATTCAAAACATAATCTTTACAACTAATTTGATATTCAAATCATACAGATGAATGTCCAGATAGCGCACCAAGTCTACCTATGTTTCTCGAAGAGGCCTCTTGGATTATGACGTTACACCTTTATGCGTCTGTTTCAACGCCAGTACCCTCTCTGGCACTGTCTCTCGCGTATGTTTCAACGCCACTTGTACCCTCACTGGTACCAATTGCGTCTGTTTCAACGCTAGTACCCTCACTGGCACTGTCTCTTGCGTATGTTTCAACGCCACCATTTGCGTCTGTTTCAACGCCACCACTCATCATATCCTCATCCATCTCCGCAGAAACTGTCTCGACCGGTAACGCCCTCAAACACTCATGAGGATACTTGTAGGTTCGCTTGCTTGTTAATGACTTCAAACAATATCGGTCTCCTTCAAGTAACTCGGTTATAACAAACGGGCCTTTAAATTTGGGATCTAGTTTGGTCTGATTTCTTTCTTCGCACTTGAGCAGAACATGATCACCCACTTTATGCTTTACAACGTTTGCCTTACTTCTATCGCTTCTTTCCTTATCATAATTAGCATTACTTTCTATATTAACTTTTGCTTGTGCTCTTAGGTTCTGTAGATTATCATATTTTTCTTCAACAATATTCGATAGCATCCCTAATGGTCTTACGTCTTTTCCAATTAAAAGCTGTAACGGACTAAACTTAGTGACCCGATTGATTGTGCAATTTATTGCTAACTGAACCTCTTTTAATGCCTCTTGCCACGAACGTTGGCCTATCTCCACCGCCGTTAGTAAACTTTTAAGGGTACTCATTACCCGCTCGACCTGTCCATTCGCTCGACTAGCTCCTGTGGCAATTAAATGCAACTCGATATTATGCACAGAGCAAAACTCCTTAAACTCAGATCCCGCAAAGCATCGTCCCTGATCTGCTATGATACGGGATGGAACACCAAACAAGGAAATAACTGCCTTCACTGATACTATACAATTGGCTGCATCTATCTTCAGAGTATGGTGTAAATAAACGTATTTTGTAAACGCATCTATAAGGACTATAATATACTCTTTTTGGTCGTTCTTGCCACTTAGTTTACCCGTGATGTCTATATGTACCGTATGAAAGGGTATTTCGATTTTAGGAATCGGATGCATTTCTTGTTGTATTTTCCCAGATTGTGGTTTCGATAGTTTGCACGTGATGCAGTTGTCAACGAACTTTCGTACGTATTTCGTCATTCCTACAAACCAGTAACAGCTATACACTTTGTCAAGAGTCTTTTCCCAACCAAGGTGCATTATAGCCTCGTGAATGTGGTGAATGACAGCCCACCTATAAGACCTTGGAACTACAGGTAACCAACGGGTTCTACCATTCCTCTGAATTTTACGATACAGCAAACCAGCTCTTAACTCATACGTACTAGCAAGACTCTCGTTCAATTCATTGTTTTGTAGTTTAGAGATTAAAGATGTTATTTCGAGATCTCGCTGCTGTTCAGCTATAAGCCAGGTGTCACTCAATTCAGTTAAATCTACACGCATTTCAGGAGCTTTGGCAGCAAACTGTAACTTTTTCGTTATCGGGTTTCTTGAGAGGAAGTCCGCATGCGCCATGCGTTTTCCCTTCCTATACACAATATCGAATTCAAAAGATTGTAAATACAACCACCATCGATATACCTTGTCATCTAACTCAATCTTTTGTTGACTTGCCTTTAAAGAGTTACAGTCGGTATATACTGTAAACTTGATACCCTTCAAATAATGTTGATAATATTTCACTGCGTTAAATACTGCCAGGGTTTCCAAAAGATATGAATTATACCTTGACTCTGCTGGGGTTGTACATTTACTGTAGTACTCAATAACATGGTTTTTATCGTTTATCTTGTGCATGAGTATCGCACCATAGCCCACAGAGCTAGCATCTGTATGAAGCTCAACCGGATATTGTGGATCGAAAATTGTTAATACCGGGCTACGGGTCAATGCAAAGATTATCTCCTTTCTCACTGCTTCATGATTTTCCTTCCAATCAAAACTATTATTGTCTTTAGAAGTAAGACAAAATAGAGGCTTTAAGGTTTCAGAGAATTTTGGAACGAATTGTCGAAAGTATGATGCTAGTCCAATAAACTGTCTTAGCTGCGTGACCGTTTGCGGAGGTGGCAATTCAACTAATGCCTGCAACTTTCGAGGATTAGGTCTAAGCTCACCTGCCTCTACTTCGTAACCGAGATACTCAATTTTTGATTTTAAAAATGTACATTTTTCGAAATTAAATGAGAATCCAGCTTGAATGAGAGTTTCTATGACTGTCTGTAATCTTGAAATTGCCTCCATTTTAGTTTCGGCCACGACCAATACATCATCCATGTAAACCACAACATACGAATACGAAAGTGGCCCCAACGCTTTTATTATTGCCCGCTGAAACACAGACGGAGCATTCTTTAAACCAAACGGCATTGCCACAAATTCGAACTGCCCTTCCGGTGTAACAAATGCCGTACGCTCTATCGAATCTGGGTGAATAGGTATTTGGTAGAATCCGCTGGCCATGTCCAGACAAGAAAAATACCTTCCCCTACGCAACCTTGCAATTTGATCCGAGATAAGAGGCAATGGGAATTTATCCGACACTGTATTAGCGTTTAGCTCTCTATAGTCGACGCATAAGCGATCAGTTCCGTTTTTCTTTCTTACCAATAAAATTGGACTCGCAAATGGGGAACAGCTCGGTCTTATAATATTTGCCGTCAACAACTCGTCAATCTTTGCACGAACAGTTTGCTTCTCATCTACACTAAGCCTATATGGTCGCCTTTGTACCGTTTTATTTGGATCTATTAAACGAATTTCTAACTGACCTGTGTTAACTTGTGTCTTTGGAACTCCTGAGATAAAGTGTTGCATGTATGGTTTCAAGACGTTTATTAAACGGCTCTTGTCAGCTTCATTCAACTCTACATTTTCGTTAATACAATTTTCATATGTTTTGGGTTCAGTTACAACATTAATCAGTTTTACTTTATAAATGCAGAATCTGTCTGACTCAATCGTCACTCCGAAACCTTGACTTAAAATCTCCCTGCCTATCATGATATCGTGTTTCAAGTACTTGTCCATAATGACATGAAATAACATTTCCAGGATAAAGTCATTAATGGTAACATTGGTCAAAATTTGCGTAGAGCTACATACAGAATCGTTTCCAATACCCTTAAGCATTACTACATTATGAAGTCTTTTTCCAGAGAATTTCCCAGCAGCGCTTTCCTTAATGAGTGAACACTCGGCTCCGGAATCAAAGCAAAAATCAACGAACTCACCAGAATGAACGAGCACACCTTTTGGTTCCATTACCGAACATATGTTAACTCTCTTTTCAGTGCTTTGTCCAATCAAAGAGCACCCAGTAGAAATGTGTCCAGCCTGTCCACACTTATAGCATATTACGTTCGACTTTTGCTCTTTTGGCTTCATACCAACGCCTCCAGCATGCCCGCTCCCCGATGATTGTGATTCCCGACTTTTCTTCTGGCGGCAGTCTGCGATTTTGTGCCCTGACTTTCCACAATAATGGCAAATGATGTTTGAAAATTTCTGCTTCTTCCTTTCTGGCCCCAAAGTTGTGTCTGCCTTCGAAGTCTCTTGACGCTGCCCGATTTCGTATACCTGCAACTGTTGCTGCAATTCGCTACGCGACTTGATGTTTGTGGTGCACACAAGCTTTTTCAGTCTGCTGTCCAGTTGCGCAGTATGCGCAAGTACAACTGACACCAACAATTCCTCGCGCTCCATATTTTTCATTTTCGTCATTAGCGAAGTGACTAGGCGGCTTGCATACGACGACATGCACTCTCCAATCCCTGGGCGTCCTTCTAGCAGCTTGAGAAGTGTTGCTGCAGCTGTTTCTACGCCGACAAATCTTTGCGTAAATAGTTGCTTGAATTCAACCCAAGTCATGCCAGGAAAACAGATCTGTGAAAGCCATTGAGATGCATTGCCCTCCAAAGCTTTGCTGAGAGCAATCACAAGTGCACTACCCTCAAGTGGGTTATCAGTAAAAATCATGTCGGCCGTAATACTCCAAGCACATGGATCGGCGCCAGCAGCTTCGGGATTGTATTTTGGTAAAAACACCGTCTTTGGCTCACGAGGCGCTGCGCTAGCCTGCACTGTTCGCAGCAACTCCATAAAATTTCTATTTTGTTGCTCCAAAATTTGTCGCAACTCAGAGTTAGGAGGGTCGAATCCCACTTCTGATGTCGAAGCGTCAATTGCTTCAGTGTTCTTAGCACCTCGAGCAGCGAGCCCCGTTCCCTTCGTTGGTGCCATCGTTCCACTTGTAGTCGTTTCACAAAAATATCGTCTGTGTACTACGAATATTCTCCCAAGACTGCCTTCTCTCTTTTCATGCACGCTCGCTCGTCGCCAAAATCCGTTGCGCAGCTTGCTCATGACACACTTGCCATCCTGCTCATTCGCACACACCGCAAATAGCCAGTCCAGTCTCGCTCACACACTCCTTCGAGTGATGTACACAGAACGAACCAACGGAAGAGGCAATACACCAAACACGTAGGCACGGGTCTCACTCAGTGAGAGGATTTACAGTTAGTCCTCTCGCCGACTCTCGGTGATATAAAGAATACAAGACAGCAATGACGGTTGTTCTGTTTTCTCTATTCTTCTTTATTACAATTTTGACACACACAATATTCATGTTGCTGTACTAAATTCAAATAATGCTACCAATGCTCCGACATATATTTATATTTAAGGCTCAGCTTTAAAGAGGGGATTCTTTTAACATTATTATGCAAAGATTGTGAGTCCTCGAGGCATCATCGTCAGCTGCTGTGGCCTGACAATGTCTTATTAGTCAAATTGGATTTAAGTTTGTTAACTCCAAAAGCCTCTGGAGAGTGTGACCATGTGCTATGAATACATATTCTATATGTGTACTCGTTCATGTGTATGTACGTATTATCCCTTGTATGTGCACTTCAGCTTTGGCAAAGTTCGCTGCAGAGCTCGAGCCAAAAAGTCAAAAAGGGTTATCGCCTTGAAATCTCAGCACTCTTCCCCTGCCTGTCGCCCCTCTGATCGACCCGCTCCATGGATTACACTACAGCCCGAGCTACTTGGCTGCCAGTGTGTACCCTTGAGCACACGCTCGCTGGCTCCTTTCTTTCTCTTCTATGTGCTGCTTCTGACGTTTATTATATTGCATTATACAAACATATTTGTATTTATGCGCCTTGTGGCGGCATTGCTCGACTTTGTGATGGGGCTTTAAATACAAAACGCAAATTTGTGTAACTGTGTGCGTGCGTTTCTGTGTGGGTGTGTGTGCTAATTTGAAATGCGGTCGCATGTCGCGCCCTCTCTCTGTTCCCCAGTCTCTCCCTCTCTCTCTGTCCTTCCCCATCTGCGGTTATTGTGGCGTTGACATCCTCTGGCTGGATTTTTCGGATTTACTTTAATGCGTTTATATTCGGTTCAATATGGCACGTTATATTGGCGACATATGTATGCATGTGTGTGTGTGTGCCTGGCTTTGCATTAGGGGTGTTGCGTGCCCACACGCCGAATTTATGAATTATTTATCGATATGAAAATCCAACAACAAACAGAGAGCAGAAGCAGACGTAGAACTTGCGGCCGCAGACTGCACAGCTTGTCATCGGGTTTGACAGTTGTTTAAACTTCTCTCTGGCAACTGTCTGAAAAAATCATGGCAAGCCGTAAAACTGACTGGTCCCACTTAAAATCGCAAAAAGATACATGCAGATGTATTGTATATATTAGCAGGAGGTATGTCTCGGTTGACAATAAAATTATAAAATAAAATAATAATAATAATTAAGTAATATTATTTTTAAAAAGTCGCTGATGATGGCAGATGGACCAATAATTACCACCCTTCTCGGCCACTAACTTTCTTACGCAATGACCGACAAAATGGCTATATCGACTCGACTGTTCACACTGCTCAAGAATATATTGCTTTAAGTCTGGTTTTATTAAAATTTAAAATTGAAATGTCCTTAAAACAAAACACCCTTTATATACCTTGTGAGGTCGGAAATATGTCCTTGTGCCAGTTACATACATTTTCGGTATAAATGGTATAAAGCTGCAATACCATTCTACTCTATGAGTCGATGGTATAAAAAACATATAACATATGCTGGAAATAATAATCTTCTACAAAAGTGGAGATGTATCCAAGCTGAATGATATATGCATGTAATGGAACAATCGCTAAGGTATTAAGCCGACTACTACAAGTGTATAAAGCCTGAGCGATGACTTAGGTTAGCTTTCTTTCTTGTTAAGATTCCACAAGAGCAGGAAATTAAATTGTATACATACATTCTTCCTCACATACACACACATGAGACAGAGTTTAGCTTTGTAAGCTGCTGCTCATCAGCATAATCTGGGTATGTGTATTTGCATTTCTTAAATTGAAAAAGTACCTGGGAACCTCCGGCGTGTTTTATGCGTACCTTTAAGTAAAACAAGAAAGCAAGGCTACCTTCGGCTTGCCGAAGGTTTCATACCCTTGCAGTTATACAAAATATAAAATATATTTGGATTGCTGCTGGTTTCTGTGGTATTTATTGAACAATTATAACAGTACAGGAAGTCAAGATTTTTACCTGATTAAGGCTATGAATCAAACACCTGCTTCGAAAAAAAATAATTCTACCTTTTTAATGCTTTTGTATATACCTGGATTTCTTATATACTTAACACAAAATGTTATGAGGAAATGTCTTTGTGTTGTAAAGGATCTGTTGGTCATAAAATATAAATAAATTTGGAAAGTTCTCATTCAAAAATGCGTTTGAATAACAGCTACATGATTTTTTGTTTAACAGCTATATGTAATAGTACTCAGATTTCCATAAAATTGCAACATGGACCTTCATTAGGCCGATCGTTGATCGTTATAAGTTATAAAAGTTCGATTTCGAACTTTATTATTAGGGACACACTTAGATTTGGATGTGGTAAGCCTGATAGCTATATCTTGAAATATAACGAAAATCGGCCGATAGGCTCCATGACAGCTATACGATATATCAGTCCGATCTGGCCGGTTCCGACTTATTTAAAGAGGGCAACAATAAGAAGCTTGTGAGCAAAGTTTCATGAAGATAGCTCAATAACGCAATTGCGTTGCAACAGACAGACGGACTGACTGATTGTTCCTATAACAGCTATAGAATATAAACGTCTGAGATATTTAAATGGAAAAACTAAGGGCGGGTTACTGTATGACATTAAAAAGTATTGATAATGTGCGGTATTTCCAAAAACAAAACAGGTTTGCATACAAAAACCCTGATTTCAGCCGATTGTTCCTATTGCAGCTATATGTTATAGTGGTCCGATTTTGATACAATTTTGACAGCACATTAATCTTTGTGTTGTAAAGGATCTGTTGGTCATAAAATATAAATAAATTTGGAAAGTTCTCATTCAAAAATGCGTTTGAATAACAGCTACATGATTTTTTGTTTAACAGCTATATGTAATAGTACTCAGATTTCCATAAAATTGCAACATGGACCTTCATTAGGCCGACCGTTGATCGTTATAAGTTATAAAAGTTCGATTTCGAACTTTATTATTAGGGACACACTTAGATTTGGATGTGGTAAGCCTGATAGCTATATCTTGAAATATAACGAAAATCGGCCGATAGGCTCCATGACAGCTTTTACGATATATCAGTCCGATCTGGCCCGTTCTGACTTATTTAAAGAGGGCAGAAATAAAAAGCTTGTGAGCAAAGTTTCATGAAGATAGCTCAATAACTGGGGGACTAATTTGCGTTACAACAGACAGACGGACTGACTGATTGTTCCTATAACAGCTATAGAATATAAATATATTTAAATGGAAAAACTAAGGGCGGGTAACTGTATAACATTAAAAAGTATTGATAATGTGCGGTATTTCCAAAAAAAAAAACAGGTTTGCATACAAAAACACTGATTTCAGCCGATTGTTCCTATGCCAGCTATATGTTATAATTGTCCGATTTTGATACAATTTTGACAGCACATTAAGAACGTAATAAGAATAGGATTTGCCAAATCTTATTGCAATATCTTGAAAAACAACAAAAATCGGCCGATAGCTTCTATGACAGCTATACGATATATCGGTCCGATCTGGCTCGTTCCGACTTATTTACAGCCTACAGCAATAAGAAGCTTGTATGCCAAGTTTCATGAAGATAGCTCAAAAACTGAGAGACTAGTTTGCGTTGCAACAGACGGACGGACGGACGGACGGACGGACGGACGGACGGACGGACGGACGGACGGACGGACGGACGGACGGACGGACGGACGGACAGACGGACATCCATTTTTCGACTCCTCTGGTGATGCTGATTCAGAATATATATACTTTATAGGGTCGGAGATGTCTCCTAAGGTGCGTTGCAAACTTCTGGCTAAAATTAATATACCCTCTGCAAGGGTATAAAAATGAGAAAGACGAAGAGAAAGAGGAAGAGAGTAATCGGCATGCTAATGGATTTGTGCCTTTATATGAAGATAGCCATGTTTCCATCCCGATTAGGTATAGCCTATTTCGACCTTTTATTTATAACAATCATTAATTTACATATGCTAAGGGTCAATATGAACATGGAGAAGGGAATATCTGGTGTGAGTACATGCAATAAAGAATTGTTGCCAAGGATATCAGAGAGTGACTCAGGGAATGCCGAAAGAAAAAACTATGCAACAAAGAACTTATATGTGCAAGGATATGTGACGAATCAGCTTTACAGGGTCTTTGATAGTCCATCAACTGACGCCATTCTGTTGCAGAATATAAACTACAATTTTCTGCGTTGAGCAGGCGACAAGCACAGCAATGACAGCGGGAGACATTAAGTACTGTGAATGCTTTTTATGGGTGTGCGTGTGTGTGTGTCTGGGTGGGTGTGGGTGTGGGTGTGAGCAAGGGGGAAACGGAATCAGATCGAAGCCGCTCAGCGTCGGCGAATAAGGCCAAAAGGTGGCACAGAATCGTAAACAACCGCAACGCGCATTAACAGGGAACGCGTAAAAAAGGCGCAGCAAATAAGAAAACAATGCAAAGAATGAAGATAAATGCGAAAAGCAGTAGTCCCCCGGCACCCCACAAGCTCCGTAAAGTCCACAAAGAGGGTCCCAGCGTTCCAGCGGGGAAATCATCGCCAGTCCTCAGAGGAATGTCCTCATAAGCCCCTCACAATGCAATCTTCAACTGGGACGGAGTACTGAATATTTGGCAAGAGAGCAAACAAATCTCGGAAAAAGTGGAAAATAATCAAGCGAAGTGGATAAGTTTCATATAAACAAAGAAAAACTAAGGAACTTATCAAATTTTCCTTGGGCTTTTTACAGATTTTCGAATCTCCCTCGCACTTCCTCTGCTGTTGCCATCCAAGTTAACAGAAAACGAGAGCAACAGTTAACTGAGTAACTGATTGAAGTGGAGAGTTGCGTTGCATGCTCTATCGGAAAATTGCCAACTAATGGAAATTGCGGATAGAGCAGGTGAGAAACAAAAATCGAAGCCACAAACAAAGCTAGCGGGCAAAGAAGTTGTAAAAAGTGGAAAGCCGGAAAATGTGCTTTTCGTGTAGAGTGAAACGTATAGATAAGTTGCCCAGACAAACACGCACACTTGCATCTCGCAACCTCAAGGCAAGCCCAAGCCGATAAAAACGCCACATTAAATTATTAACAAATTATTTTCATTTAATGAAAATACTTGGGAATGTATGCTACAGAAGAAAAGATCTAGCTTAGCGGCAATTTTGAGTAATTTCTTGTGTGAATCCATTGTGGCCCTTAAAATATAATCCCTTAAGTTTAATCCGCTTTATGTGTGGCATGCTTGCAAAAAGGTTTCGCTCGATAATATTCCAAAGTTAAACCGAAGCGGACAAAGCTGCACAACAACATAAACAACACATCCCTCAAAGCACAACGAGAGGAAACCGAAGACGAATGGCAAATGGGAGAGAAGACCAAAAACTACGTATTGGTAGTCGGAAAAATCTTGAGCAATTTTTTGGTGGTTATTCTTTATTTTATTACGTTTTTTGCTTTATTTTTGTTATTTTCTTTTACTGCTGCATCGGCAAAAGTCCCAAAAGTGTCTGAGAATGAAGGATAAAAGGAATGGGCAGAGACTGGAAAGATGAGAAACATTCAGCACTTAAAAGGATATCTCATTTGATTTTTATTTAAGTCTATGCGCTTTCCGTTCTCTCGAGCAGCTTGCCAATCGTAAGGTTCAAAATTAAGACGGTAAACAACTCGAAAATAGAAGAGGGCAGGCCATTATGGGTCTCGGGGAATGTTTCGAAAAATGTTTAAAAATTTTGAAAACACAAATGAATGTTAATCGAGCTTACAGATGTATACCGTAAGCAAGCAGTGTTAATTAACCAAAAGACTTTGAATTGTATTCATATTACCAAAAGTCAGTACTACACGAATTTCCTCACACAAATCCCACAAATGTTGCAGATGAAAAGCATGTGAAAATAACAGAAGAGAAGTGCTACCTTCAGCATGCCGAAGCTCTTATACACTTCCAATCCCACAATCCGCTATTTATGGAATTTGAACAACATATACTTGTATGTGGCATATTATATCTAAGACTTGAACAGATCAGAACTTAATATACAATAGAATTAATTATATTGTGTAGTCCGATCAAGAAGATATTGTATATATTTGTATATATTATTAGTCGGCGCGTAGCAACTTATTGCCCAAATTTCGAATACCCGTGCAAGTGTATACAAGGGAAAATCAATTTTGTTTATCATGTCAATACAGCGGTAGGTTGGTAGTTCCATGTTTTCCCCACTTCGTTCCCTTCCATCACCCACACAATCTGATACAGTCTATCGGGGCTCTGGCGCCGTCGTCTATGCACTGCAACAACGAAGAGAACGAGAGGCAGAATAACAACAAATTTGAGAATAGACGAAAATGTTTTAAAAGTTGGAATCAAGCATAACTAGAGGAGGAGCTTGCTCGTATCATCGATTATTTAGACAGCTTAAAAAGCACTTATGGCACGAGGAGTAAACAAAGTACAAGTGCGATTACCCCTTGGCTCATGTGCCCTCCTGAAACGCCCTTACCATCTTAGCCAAACTGAGCAACGCTTCTTTGGCGTGTCTGCACTCGCCGGACTCTTGAATATCTCGAGGGCAGGAATGAAGGCATAAGTACTCAGTCACATGAAAGCTGAGGATTAGACTCAAGTTCATTGAACCTCTCAAAGCCATTCTGCAATATTCTTCTGCTGCTGACTTTAATTATTACATAACAGAAATAAGTAATGAAAGCTTCAAGTGCATCCGACTGCAGCATACCCTTCAATCAACGCTCGCAGCAGTGCACAGGCAGTCAGGCGCATACACTAGGACTGAGTAACTTCTGTGAAGATTTTTCGATCGGATTGTTATTTGAAGATAAAGCTTAAATTTTATTGAATGCACATTACTTTCCTTAGTAATCCTAAATTACTGATTTGCGTAAGCAGTGGGCGTGACATTGCTTTATATATATGATATATAGAAGTCTTTCTAGCCAAATGTGATGTCGCCAGCTTTTATAAATGCTGAGATATGTGTGTTCATACAAACGGACAGACAGACGGACATGGCTCAGTCGACTCGACATCTGATACTGAGCTGGAATATATACTTTGTGGGGTCTGTCTCGCCTCCTTTTGCCTGTTACATATATTTGGACAAAGTAAGGATGCCCTTTTTGTCAAATTTCAATGGGTATATAAGAGGACTTTGGTTCGCTATTCTGCCAAGATCAAAAGAAATCGCATCACCATGCAATTTATAAATTTATACAAAAACAAACTCATTCTTATACGCATCTTTTTTTTATATGCCAATCAATACCGAACTTCCCCTCGCAATTATTATACTTCGTACACGCAATCAAAGGTCTAGTAAAACGCGTGCAAGTCAGCATCCCGAAAGGTTGATACCCTTTTAATACACTTTTGTAAGTTATCCAAGACTCGTTTTAAGATTTATCAAAAGATTACTTAAATAATAGCAATAATTAAACCAAGTACAGATGCCGATCAGTTTCAGGCTATATTAAGATAGTATAAAACCTGAAGGACTAGCTTTCAAAATACATATCAGATGTAAGGAATAGATTTTAGGTACCTTGAAAAATCTATATACCCTGTGAAAATTAGGCAAACTTATAAATGGCTTTAGCAAGAATCTTCAATCACGGCAATGGGATATTGCCACTTTGATACCCGACACTGTTTTTAAAGCGACTTTAATTGTGGTATTTGTATTATCCATTTTCCCAGTCTCTTCCTGCCAAAAATACTGTGAGATTCCCGTGTGGTATGCAACGGGGAACAACTGACACTGGAAAATCCATTTCCCTTCAAAGACCCTCGAGAAAAGACGCAAAGGCGACTTATGTGTCGGAGTCGCGTGGGAGGCGCAGGGAATGAATTATTCGAAGACCGGAAAGGAACAGCTACACAACTTATGATAAGTACATTGGGATAATAGGCCAGCTTGCAATCAATGCAAGTCTCCAGTTCCCCAAGCAACGGTAAAGAGAGAGGAAGACTGCTAAAGAGAGAGAGAGAGAGAAAGGGAGGGAGTTAGGTAGATTGAGATGGAGTTAGGGAAAGTGAGGAAGCGCGAATTAAAGCCCATATTGAGTTTCTTTTGCTTGGTTCGCAGCCAAGTGCATGGTGAGCTTGTCTGCCACTCACATTCTCCCTTCTCTCTCTTTCGTCTGTCTCGTTCTGCAACTCTTGTGGCAGCTCGGACAACAAACAAATTCACTTAGATGTCTGTCGACAAGTTCGCCTGCCAACTTTTTGTTGCATTCAAATAGAAATCGCAAATAAAAGAGCTGCAAAAGTAATGTATGCAGCGTGCCAAATAGAAAGCTAAGCTTCTTCTTCTCTCTCTCTCTCTCTCCCTCCCCCTCTTTCTCTCTCTCTCTTTCTTGCTTCCGGTCAGAATAAATGCAAATGGCGGCATTTATTGTAGGCCAAGAAAGATTTGCAAGCTGGAACTCAGAACTCAACATTGGAAACTGGGAACTGGGAAGTGAAAATCACAAACAGCCAAGCCGGAAAATCGCCTTGAAATGTGTCTGGGGCACAGTCGACCCTGCCAAAAACGCATGCACATATGACCTTTCATGTGTAATCCCATCAGAGTAAACACTGGTAACGGCAATGAAACCTATATTTAAGAATTTCCATTTTAATGCACGAGTACTTTATGTGCACATTTATTTAATACTTTCGTTTGAGAGAAAAACCAACTGCAGTTGAAATTATTATTTTGCATTTTATGCCAATCTTAATCTCATATGCATATTTACACACAATATTTGCTGTAATTCTCGGCAAACCCAACGCTTTTTTCAACGGCGACTGACTGTTTGTTGGGCAAACATGCTGCCAGCCGAGTGACCTCCTCTCCGGGTGAGTGGAAGTGGGTAGGGTAGGGAGGCAGTCCGGATCAGCACATGCAAACAGTGGAGAAGCCCCAACGGACCGGAAACAAGCTGCAAAAAATTACAACTTTAACTGCAGCCAATGAAAGGAAAGTTAGTCGAAGCGAGAAACCGAGCGAAACTAAACTAAAAAAGCCATTTCAGCGGGGTCTACAGGGGCAGCTTGTCAGGCCGAAACAGAGTTAGAAGTGGGGGGACGGGCTTGGAGCGGGCTGTACTTGAATGATGTATCGTATAATTGTGCGAGGCCCTGGGCTAACTGTCGTTTCGTTTAGACAGTTTTAAGTGTCTGCGAAATAGTTTCAGGTTCGAACTGCGCTCAACAGGGAATGGCGCTCTTAATTCGCCTGCTTCCCCGCTGCCTTTCCCTGATGTGGGCTTTTTCCGCATCAACGAGCTAAACACATCCAAGTTCGGAAGAGGGCAGGGCAGCAACCGAGAGCGAGGGTATTAATTGCCCCAGAGATGGCATCAGTTGCAGAAGTTAACTTGGTCTTAACTTTGGGATAGATTATGCTGATGCACCCCTGCACCCCAGGGAGCGACAACATTATCAGGATGCTTAAAGCGGGGCAGGCAACGTTGCGTATACGCAGGGTCGGCCGAGGCGAGTAAAAAATGAAATATGTATGCATAGGCGACTGCGTAGGGGCAGTCCGACATGTAACAAAGTAATTAAAGTTGAAGTGAGAAAGGGATAAAAGGAGCATGCCGAAAAAAGGTGAATAAATGTGGCGTCAAATTGAATAAGCGAAGCTAGCGCCTGGGAAGACAGCGAGGGGCAGTTGGGAGACGAGGGACAGTCGTAAACGGGCAAGAGTTGGGCCATGCCAACTGTGAAAGATGCGAAAACGAAATGGAATTAAAGATGACGACGAAGCCAAGTGGCGGTGGTAGCGGCAGACAGGCGAGGAAAAAGAAAAAATTCATTTCAAAATGCAAGATGCCGTGAAGACTCTGATAAAATGAAGTGGATCTCGGCCCGAATTATAAGCAGCTGCGCGAAAAAGGCAGCTGGCAAAAAATGCCAACGCAGACAGCTCTGTCTGTCTGTCCGTCTGTTCGTCTATTCACCTGGCGGAATAAGGGTGGACAGTTGGACAGGCAGATAGAGCAGGCCAGGGACAAAGGCTTTGCGCTGTTGTTGTCCCACTCAGTTTTGTCAAATGAATGTCAGTCAGACAGCCAGACACGAGTGCTGCGAGAGAGGACTCACTGCCCAGGCCAGGAGACTGCCCCGAGCTGTGGACACTGTAAAGCAAATGAACGAAATTACATCAAGTGCTGAAAATTTGTTCTTTAAAATGAACATCCTTAACACGCAGCCGGTGCATTCGGTCAAAGGAAATGAAGTTCCTTTCCTACGAAAGCGGACTAATGGAAATGCCTGCAAGGTGCCTAAGGGGTACCTGCTGCCGTCTTTGTCTGTCTCGTCATCCACTGCCATTGCAGTCAGCTTTAATTACTCGTGCCCGCGGTTATTGCATTTCTCAAAGGAAGAAACCAACTAATGAGCTGCATGTGCCAAGGGACCGACTGCATCCCCTACGGAAGGACTCCTACGGGAATGCAGAATTTTACAAGCAATCGACGAATCGACGTAGCTAATGAGCCTAGAATACCCTAAACTGAAGGCAAGAGAACTGCAGATATTCCTGAGAAATTTCTGAAACATTGCAGAGTGTTTCACTAGCTGAAGGACTCGTGAGCCTTTTGATTCTACCAAGCAATTAAAGGCCTGAACCGCTTTAGTCCCTATAATAGGACAGAGAGTACAATAATGCGTGCAACAAACGGCAACGTGTGTGACAAGCTTATCAAGACGAGGGACTAGCTCGCGTTGATTCAGACAAGCCGACCGATGCTCAGCCTTAGCAAGGTCGACTCGCTGGGGTGGGAGATGTATCACGAATGGAACAGCATTATGTATCCTATGCGAGGCAATAATGGAGATAGAGGGTCCATAGCAAATGCGAGTGCGTGCCAAGAGACTTACCGAAGAATATAACAAATGGTTCGTTAGAACCTTTGTGTGGCGCATATAATTTAATATTTAGGTTTGGTTGAAAAACGAAACACACCGATGAGTGTGCTCTTCTGATTTCATGCTGCTAGCCAAGCCTGTTGACACCAGAGCGACCAAATAACTAGCCACAAGCAATAACAAATATCACACAGACGAATTTAATGAGAGTCGCTTAGGAAGGCAGGCAGAGATATATATGGTATGTATTCGAAATTATTGTGCTGCGCATATGGAGAGATACATACATAGATGTGTATATAAATATATGTATACGTATGATTTGCATTTTTGATTTATTTTATTTATTTGAGCTCGTGCCTGCGCAGCAACAATTCGCCAAGCAGACGCAAAATATTGCTAGCCATAACTTTTATGCCTTCATTGAGTTTTCCTTTCTTTTTTAGCTTCGCAAATTCTTTGCTCTTTTTCGGCTCGCTGCGACCGAGAGCTTCTTGCCCATTGTTACCAATTTATCGTAGCTTTGTCTCGCCCACTCTAAACCACCAGCTCCTCCCTCTCCAGGAGCCGCTCTCCGTAAACGTTTTATGCTATATTGTGCTTTTAGTTGAAGTATTTATCACAGTTGGTAGTGGGCGAAGAGCGTAGTGGCTGTGGACAAATCGGAGGTATTTTAATCTCTGAGGGCAGTGAAATTGAGAGAGCAGTCGGGAAGATAAAATAGGCCAAATAGGCAACTCCGGGAGTTGACAAAGATTTACGATGTTTACTCAGTAATTAAAAAAAACAAGGAGAGGGAGAGAAAAGGTTGCACTCTGAACAGATTATTCCATATAATTGAAGTAAATTGTCTTAGACTCATTTATGTGCATTCACATACTTATAAAATGGTTCTAAGAATTCGCCTATTTCTTTCATACTTAATACTATTTAATATTGCCGACTCTGTCCGGCTTGTCCTCGACACAATTATCGACTTTGGCTCGTGATTTCATTGACTCTGCTATAATTCAGAGTACTTAGGAGCTGGCGGAGCTGACTTTCTCAAGTTGCCACAGCTCAGCCGCAGTAAAGTCTCGCTGTGACGACAGGCAGCCTATAAATTACGTTTTTATGGTCTGCGAGTCGCAGCAAAAATGAATTAAAGTTGAAATTGTGTTAACGGCAAGCTTATTAATTATTTTGCTTGCCCTGCGGATGCTAGCCAAAAATAGAGAGAGAGAGAGAGAGGCAGAGATAGAGAGACAGAGAAAGAGTGAGAGAGAGAGAGAGAAAGAGGGAAATGGTACATACTGTGCTGTTCGAGTGTGGGGGGCAGAGACAGCGCAAGTGTCTGGCGCAACTCGCAGGGGAAACACCACGAGGGTGTTTTATTCTAATTTAGAGTTCTGTGTGTGTGGGTGTGTGAGAGCTTTTTAATGGTAATGTGTGTATCGTAGACACTTAGTCAGCTCGAAAGCAGTACGTAGATCCACTTGCATTCAGTGTTTATGTAGTCTAAACTCGACTCGGATGTTGTGGGACAATTATCTGAGGCGAATTACAAATTGGAGTCTATACTAAAATCGGAGGGTACTAGGGTGCTGCCAAACCAAGTTTCGATTCCCGTAATATGTAAGAGACAAGAAAGTCGACTAAACTTAAATATGCCATGCTGCGTCTCCTTTGCTCCTGCTTTATGGAGAGTTGAGCATGGACAATGAGATCGGAAAGTCGAGCTTAGTAAGCAGGAAAGTAACAGCAGAGTGTGCTCGACCATGATGCACCCGCTACCCTGCTGTTCGGTCGCCACAATTAGCCTCTTAGCATTTTTTATTGCATTCTTTAAGTGCTACATCGAACCCTTTACGATAATATATTAAATAACTTCTGTGCTAATCCATAGATCGTAGCTTTATTTTCAATTCTATTTTTTTTATTTAATGCGTGTTGTTTAATTCCCGAGCAATCTTGATCTGCCTAGGGTATCTGCGGGTCGGGCAGGCCTGTAGTTAAGCTTAAACAAAACGAGGAAACCATTCAACCAGGCCCACAGCTGAGTTAGTACGGACGTCACAGTCAACATAATTGGCCTTTTCTGCGACACTTCGATGAACTGGGCGTGTGGTGGGCGTGACTAGGCATATAAGTTACAGGCTCCTTTGATCTCGAGCACAATACGGACTAAGTTCCAATTAGTCAATGCTTGACTCCAAAATCATTGACATTTGTCCTGCTAATTGTCTATAATGGAGGAGTCTAAAGTCCCATTGGACTGGAGTTCTGCAAAGTAAGGTGCATGTCGGGGAATATGGGTAGCTTTAACTTTACGAGTTCTGTGGCAGCGCGTTGTCCTGTGCACGGAATGCAGAGTGAGAAACTCTTCTCGCAGCAACCCATTCCTGACGGCGACCGCCTCACCCGAACATTTGTTGTGTACATATTTCATCAAGTGCCTGCATAAAGTACCACGCTTCCATGCCTCCTCCTGGGCGGCAATTGCCTTGTGGCATGCCACATGCGAGTGCAGAGTCTATTCACTTAATTATATATGCGACACGCAGCCCAGTCGGACCATTTGCCGGACCACTTCAACTGGGCGTGGCAGCAGCAGCAGCAGTAGCAGCAGCAGCCCCAGGACCCACTTGCCAGGCGTATTTATACGCAGGCCCGGGCCTGGAACTGACGCTTGGTCCGCGCTGCCTGTGCCCGACTCGAGGTTCGTTGAGGCACATTATGTGGCCCACAAGGCGGTCATAAAGTAACAATTACAGCTGAAAACAAGATGTCAGTATCCCCTTGGCAAGTCGAAGGTTTCAGACTCTTGCAATTAATGCTTAAGCCCCATCCGATGGTTTCTATGTCAATTATATAAGGTAGAATTCGCTATAAAAAAGGTATTAAGAACAAGTGCACTATGGGGATTTTGGATAGTTTTTTGACATTATTGTTTTTTTTTATAAGTATGCAAATTTGCAGACTAAAAAGTATTTGAAAATCATTAAACTGTTATGTTACCACTCGCCAATGTTAACTTAACAGTCTACTGTTAAAATATCAGCTGTTTCATTAAGCTTTTGCAATCCAATCGGCAATGGAACGCAACATAAGGCTAAGCTTTCATAGTTCGTAATTTTTAAAGGAAGATCGTAAAATATTAAAGTATGAAATGGGTATTCAATCTTCGGACTTTTACAATTTCTTTTAATAAATTGTATATTTTGTGCATCTACTTTTGACAATTTTTACATTTAGCAAGCGGTGTCCACATGTAGTTTTTTTTAAACAAATTTCAACTTTGAGAAGTGCTGCAAAAGTTTGTTCAAACTTGTTCAATGCGTGTCTATATCAATACAGTAGAGTGTTTAATTCTGAATTAAGATCACCTTATCTCAATGTGCAATTTCTTGCACACATGCTTCTGATCAATACACGCAAAAAGTATGTAAGAATAAATCTGTTCAAAACGATATATCGCATAGCTGTCATACGATCTATCGGCCGATTTTAGTTATTTTCTTAAGATATTGAAACCAAACTCATCACATTTCGTTTTTTGCATATCTATAGTATGTATTCAAAGCTTCATCATATTATTTGATTCATGAGCTTTTAATAAATGCCAGAAAAAGTGAATAAATAGCCTAGTGGTGGCATATTTTGCAGACATAATACATATATTAATCAAAACATGAATTTGTTCTAGGTGTTGCAAGCTTCTGGCCACAACTAACGCAGACGCTGCAAGAGTATCTCAACCGTCGCAACTCGCGACCACGCTGCGTTAACCACACACACACACACACACGTATCTGAGAAACGCGCACAATTCAAAGAAGTTCTACAAAGTTTATGCTGCATTCCACAAAGTAAGTACACACACACATATTTTTAGACGCCTAACGAGTGACTTTACGTTTATTAATTAACGTTTCCAAGTGCTTCCATGTTGGAAATTCAAATGACACATATACATTTCATATGTATCTATGAGGATTTGTGTGTGTACGAGTATGTGTGCCGGAGGAGCTGAAACCACATCAATGTCGCTTATTAATTACACGCTTGCCTACCGGATGTCGGTACTACCCTCAAAGAAACAATTTAAAGGATCTCAGCAAATGATGAAAGTAAATGTAATGTTCACTGATTCTAAATCTGGTTACACGTCTCCGTTTCAAAATAAAAATAAAAAACAGAAACCTTCATTTTTTAATTGCTGAAAATGAGATCGACTCGGCCAGTGATCCTAAGTGAGTAGAAGAACACAATAGACTATAAATATTCTTTAAATCCATCATCTAACAAGTCGGAAAGGCTACAGTCGAGCGTACTCGACTGTGGTATACCCGCTACAAGTCTTCAGAAAAACACGTGCCAAATGTGAACAATGCGTTCTTGCTTTTTATTTCTTTCCATCTCGAATTTGTTCTATGCCTATGCTCCGAACCTCTCGCTTAACAGTCAACTACCATCACCACTCGGCCACTGCATTTCTTACGCAATGACCGATAAAATTGCATTATGAATATTTTCGTTGCACATAATTAAAAAAAAAATGCCTGCTACTGGAGGTGAACTCGGGAACTATCATTAGAAAAAACCGACATAAACACATGGTCACAGGGCAATACTATATCTTGAATATCTTCCTTATTTATCAGCCGATCCTTTTAAAACTTTCGCAAAACGCCCGCAGGGTGGTTATCATATGTATACAAAATGATTGCTTTAGAGCTATATTTGCAGCTACAATAGATTTTTTTCGATTTATGGGGGGGATGGAGGCGTGGCAAAAATCCACAATAAACTTGATCTGCGTGCAGAATTAACCCATATTGTCTCCAAATTTGGTAGCTCTAGCTCTTATAATAGCTGAGATCTAGGTTTTCATACGGACGGACAGACATACAGACAGACAGACGGACAGACGGACGGCTATATCGACTCTGCTGTTCATGCTGATTCAGAATATATATACGTTATGGGGTCGGAGTTCAAAGTACCAAACATATAAAGGTACAATAAGACTGGATGTGGAAAAATTACTAGTATAATACTAATAATAGCTTGTACTTTGCGGTGTAATACGATATCAAAAATATGTTGCTCAATAACATATGTATGATAGAAATGTAGGGGCCTAAGGGCCATAAGGTGGAATATGTTGGAGGAGATTAATAAACGCTTGCAAGCGGTCATAATGGGGATAATAATTTCATTTGAAGCATGAGTTTCACTTGCTTCTTGTATTGTATTTTGAAACATAAGTAGAAGAAAGGAAACGCAACTGTTGCGAGATTTGCCCGACCGTTTCTGCAATACTTTATAGGAAAATATGGATTAAATGGAGTTCACAAAGTAAAGTCTAGTGAAAAATTAGTTCCTCTGCCGTCTCTTCAATTTATGAATGAAGAACGCATCATGAATACATAACGCCGAATACAAAGCTCGCTCGCAGCAAACCTAACGTATCTTCCAATTTAGTTGAGGAAAAGATTCCGCAACACGTCTGCAATCTCAACCTGCGGTCGTGCCGCACAAAAACGCCAATCTGCGGCTTGCTGCACAAACAGCAACAGTTGGAACAACTGCTGTTGCTGCTGCAAACACTGTCTAACAATCTGAAGCCGCAACTCCGACAACAACAACATCAGCAATGGCAAAAAATGCGCTGCGAACTTGCATCGCGCAGGTGGAGGAAATATTTCATGGCAGGTAAAAAGAAAATGCGTAAACGGGTTCAATTCTACCGCCCTTGTTATGCACTTACCATTCACATCACACGTTTACGCTTGCACTGTGTGTATGTGTGGGTGTGTGCGCGCTTGGGAGGAGGTGTGGGGTGGAGGTGTGTCAGCAGTTAACCAACAAGCGACTGCTGTTCGAAAAAGAAGTTCAGCCAAAATTTCCGTACAAGTTTACTTCCGTTTCCGGGCGCGCTTAACCGTCACTTTGCTCGTCTGACGTGGCCGCGTTGTTTAACTAAATTTGCTTTTGTTGCAGTCAAAACTTCAATTGTTGTGGACTGCGAAGTAAAGGGCTAACTCGACTCGACTAGGCTTGTCTCGCCTCGTCTCAGCACGGCACAGACACGGAACGGCACGGCACAGCAGGGCAGGGCAGGGCAGGGCTTGGCACTATCACGGTGTCTGTCTGTCTGACTGGCCGAGAAACTTTGGCGAACGTGTTGGCCAACTGCCGCGAATTCCGGCCGCGTTGCCAACGCACTTAACTTTCACGGCTAACTTTGCCACACTTAACAGCACTTGAGCGCAACTTTTTACACAGACTCTGGACTCCTACTAGTATTATTATTATCCGCTCCAAAGCGCGTTATAAAGTCACATGAGCAGTGCGAGATAGTCTCTCCAGCACACTCGACTGCGAGTATCGAGTTCGTAGGTATTATTCACTTGGGATGCTGAGAATTTTCTTCTCCCTTTCGGCAGCTATCGCAACTGTCTCGTCTTAGGAATCACCGTAAACTGTTTGCCCGTGCCCGAGTCCCAGGATCAGAAGCTGCTCTGCCCAGCCGCCAGCGTAGCATCGCGATGTGGGAAACATCGCGGCATCTTATGAATGGGGCGATGTTTTCTGCTGCCAGTCGGAACGTCATGGCATTGGAACAACATGACGCATGCGCAGTGCAGAGTATAACAGACTTTTGCACAGCTTCGCAGCGCGCCACGTGGCGCCCCCAACAAGTGTGATAAGCGTGAAAACACGCGCTGATAACGCCAGCAGCACGCAAATTTGCCTTCTTGTCTAAGGTCAGGGACGCCCAGCCCGCACTCGTGGGGCACTGTGCGATGTTTGCTCGACGCCACTGTGGCTTCAGAGTGAAATTTGAAATGGATCGTGGTGAGCGAGCGAAAGGTTAAGCTGGTGCTTCATAACAATTTACTAACCTGTCTAACATAATTCGATATTTTATTAAAAGAGTTATCATATGTAATACAAAAAAAGTAATTATATATTGCCATCTTTGAACATGAAAAGAACATACATATATTTATATATATAATATATATATATATATATATATATATATTTTATATATATATATATATATATATATATATATATAAAGTTGCATATATTATATATATAGTTTTCGTAGAAACAGGCAGAAAATTAGAACATAAATAGTGCTTCTTTATTCAATTGAAAATATTATAATAAACTTATAACTGTATAAGTTTCATGCAATTACTAAAAATATATGATACAATTTCATTAAAATAAGCAATAAAATAAGAATTAGGTCGAGGTTTTAAATATGAGTCCGAATTTAACTGTATCACCTTAGGTATTTGCTATGATTTTCTTGCCATGCATCATACCCAATATAGGTTTGTAAATTAGTTGAAATTATGATCTAAATTATAATAATTGGTATGTGTTCCACATTAAAAAGAATTTAAGCAGAGTAAGAGGAACATGCTTGCTTAAAGAGCAAAGACCGAGTGCAGTTTCCCTTGTCTGTTAATCCCGTATTAAATCCGTCAGGCTTCTCCGACTTGGCCTCTGTCTATGCACCAAGTAAAGCCTGGTTTAGCCAGGCGTCGAGGGTTAATTAATTCGACCTGACGTTGTACTGACCACACTAACCGATATCATTAACCAAGTGCAAAGGCAACATTAATTTGTGCGGCGCGGGCAAACAGCTCGAGAGCACGCACCGTCGTCCCTTTGCGGTGGCCCGAACCGTAGCGGGCCGGTCAATTTACTCAATTTGCAGGGTAGCACAGTGTGTGGTAAAGCGTAGTGTGTGTGTGTGCGCGCGCGTTAATGTGTCTTATCAACTATCAATACGCTTTGACAAAGCAAATTAACTGATGGGATAGGCGAGCTGCGGACCGTAGCCGAAACCGAAACGAATCCCCAAGCGATTTCAACCGTGGGTGTACGTATCTTACCCAAATGCGTGAAGTGTCTATAAAGCCCTGCAACAACCATACATACAGTCACTGAGGCTCGTCCAGTAAGTTTTCGCGCCGTACTCGGCTGTCAAATAGGGAAACTCGCAGGGTTGCAAAGCAGTTTTTAAATATTTCGTTGTTGTTGCGTGTAATTTCATGCTAATGTATGCATGCAGCGCTGCACAGTGGGGCGGCGTGCATAAATTACCGGGCCCCCTCGGAGTTGTAATATAACAATGAAATTCGTGGCAGAAACAAAGTGCGCTAGTTTCGTTCTTCATTAAGAAGTCATACTAAATTTGCCCTCTAGATTAGCTCGAATTAAGCTCCGAGGATGGGGTCCTGCCCAACCAGTAAGTATGATGTGTAGCCTTAGTTATACTATGCGTATTAATTAGAGAGAATTATTTAAAGAGAATTGCTTTATACCCTGTAGAAGCAAAAGAAAAGACCTGAGTTGCTAACTTAACGTAGGGTTGGAATTGTAATAGGGATGGTTTTTAATCGTTTTGATTGCTGTTAGAGAGAAGCAGATCGCACAACGAAGAAAAATAACTATTATTCCAAAAAACTTTACTCAGAATGGTTGAGAAACTGAAACCAATAAATGTATATAGCCGAAGAAACCCTTTCAAGGGGAAAGCTTTGTACGTTTCGCTCGGAAGTCAAGGGGAGAGAGCGAGAGAAAAAAGAAGCGAAGCATGCACACCGGCCATCAATCAATCAGATGCCAAAGAGTCGAATTCAAAAATCTTGAACACATTACAAACACGTCAGGCAGACACGGTTAGACGAGGGCAGGCAGGCGGAAAGGGGTGCAGCCTGGGCGAAACGCTGATTGCAAATGTCAATTGAAAGTGAGTCGGGCAGAGGGGCAGGGGAACTTACTCGAGTGTCACGTACGTCTTTAAGGTGTCAATCAAAAGCGTAGCCTGGTAGCCCTAGTCGAGGGGAAGCTGCTGCTATGGTAACCTTAAAGTGCGAACTTGCTCATTGATTCCGGCGCAACCCAAGCAAATTGTTGGGCTAACCAGCTATTTCAGAGATGATGGATATTCTGAAGCTGAAAGACGCTTTCTAGGCGTGGTAAGTGGCAGTGCCAGAGGCAGAGCCTGAGGCAGAGCCTGAGGCAGAGCGTGCCTATGTTTATGCGCTTTTATTTACGACTTAAAATTTTAATAATTTATGACGTCGAAGTATGTGCCCAGTTGGCGAGAGAGGAGAGGAGGTAGGGAGCGAGGGAGAGAGATAGAGTGTGTTCGCTTATGTGTGCGAAACAGCGAAAGGGATAGCTCTTAGTGGAACTTAGTGGAAAGCCTGAGCCAAGGCCGGAGCCAAAGCCATGAAAACACGACATGGAACATTGAATCTGTTTTCCGAGCTGGGGCAATTGGCTTCTGCCTTGGCTTGGGCTTTGGCTTCGGCTTCGGCTTCGGCATCGGCACCAGCTACGTGTCCGGGCCCGGCTCCAGCTTGGGGCTGCACATATTTGGGCGTGGGCAGCGTGGTCTATGGCCAAAGGCGCGCAGGCGGGCAACAACGACAACAAGAGTGCAACAAAAACGTCAACCGCTGCAGCTGGAGCAAGCAGCAGGAGAAGGGGGCATAGCTGAGGGTGGGCGGTGGCTTGTGGGCTTTGGGTGGGCGGAAATGTCACTAGCAACGCACAGAAACGGAAACACAAAATGCCGCCATGAAACGGAAGTTAAATTATTGCAATTGTGTTGGCAGCGCTTTTCATAATTGTAAGCTATTGCACCCCACCCCCCCCCCCCACCACTCGCTCCACATCTGTCACGTGGTGCCATGTTGGTTTTGTTGATGTTGCTGTTGTTTTCGCAGCTGCACTCGCCGCCAGAATCAATAGAGTAGTTCTCTATGGCGTCACTCACGCGCCATCTAGGGAGTGAAAAAGGCGAGTAGCAGGCAAGTTTGTTAAACTTTGTTAAATGTGAATGTAAAAAACTATTCCCTGACTAACTTTAATATAAACATAAGCTTGCTCCTTGCTCACTGAAATGTTTGGTTGCATCAATTCTGTAATTATTGCATCTATACCAGAGTTATGGGCAGAGTTATTGTACTGACTGCCATGTTAAAAGTGTCTTATATCGTATAAGATACCCTTGCAGCACACCTTACAAGGCATCCCCGACTCGCGCCCGCTCTGTAGCCGGACTGTAGCCTTTCCGACTAGTCTGCAATGATGCGTATAAGCAAGGACTGAGGCCCGACTTCAGCCCCGTATAGTATGTTACTGCGAGTGGAACGCTAAGAGAACTGAAGACGGATCTGAAGACGGACATTAGCTCGGCTGTACCTTGTGTGGTCTGAAACGCCCCCTGCTGCCAATCACATGAGTTTACGGAAAGTCTACTACCCGATTAAAAAGGGGATACACATCAGCTAGAAGTTTGTTAATTATTATATGCATTTTAAATGTGACGTTCGCGGCATAAATATGGCATGTTAGAGATTGCGCATCCCAACAGGAACTCGTACTGGATACTGGTATAAACTTGTGTCGCTCACATATACCTAATTATCCAAGGACCCTTGGAATGTGACGGGACACATAAAGAAATGTTTACATGCAATTACTGTTTTAGTGTCACTCTGCCAACCCGAACGCCATTCGCAATTGTTTATTACTTGCGCAGAGCACGGCAGGAAGTGCAGGTGAGGATGGGCAGACGGAGCCGGAAGGTAGTAAGGGGGCAGTGGCTGGGACTGGAGCTGGAGCTGCGACTGGCGAGTGGGCGAGAGTGCTTCGGTTGGATTGCTAATTGCGATGCCTGCAATTTATCATCGGCCAGCAATTTCGGGCGGTATCTGCAGCTAAAATTCCGCTGTCTCACATGTTTATAGTAGGTTTACAGTTAGTTTATAGCAAGTTGTATGGGTGATTGTTGTGCAACATTAAACAGACTCCACAAGCAGAGGAAACTGCACTTATCAGCCGAGCAGAGCTACTAAGTGCGTGCTAATTGAATTGCACAATGCGAGTGCGGGAAATAATCGCAGAAATTGCGAAGTGTATGGCAATCGGATCTGAAAATTCGGGAAGTACTTAAGATAAATCGGTTAGCACGAACTCAGCGAATTACAAACTGAAGTTCCTAAGCGATTTAGTCAAGTATTTAAAGATTTAGATTTAGATATATGGAGAACAGCTTCGATGTACATAGCCGTAGTATATTACACGTTTTCTTGAAGAGAGTAAAAAAACGATAACTAAAAAATAATTCGAGTTTTTTTATATATTGAAATTACTCTTAACATTACGACTGGGTGGCTTTTGTCACATTTAGGAAGTACTACAAGAATTCTAGACCTACAACAGAAGAAAACAATCTAGCAACTACCTCAGCAATGGTTCTGTTTTCATTTGAATTTACTACGGAGTAGAGCCCGAGTCATACAGAGTCGCACCACACATTTCTAACCTTAGTCAGGTCAATTGGAAAGCAATTCGAAAACGGATATGATGCTATTGCTTTGGAAAGAATACTAATCTCTATCGATATATCTCTCTGCAAATGCATTGTAACTACAGCATTTTGCTTGGGCACGCAGTTTTGGTAATTAACTTTTGTTTTCTGATAATGAGCTGGCATGAAATTTATTCTTTTATTTTGAAGGCCTTTTAAGGTTCCGCATCTGTTGGCACAGGGATGTAGCATATAAGCCGTGCACAAAGCTTCTGTGCTGGCGAATTCGGACAGATTTATGGCAGGGGCATTAAATGGCATTACACGACAGCCAGGCGAAGGCTGTTCCTTTTCCGCTTCAGCCATCCGCCATCCGGCATCCGCTCCTGCCTTCCCCTG
Source organism: Zaprionus inermis (assembly GCA_018151445.1). Classification (NCBI taxonomy): domain Eukaryota; kingdom Metazoa; phylum Arthropoda; class Insecta; order Diptera; family Drosophilidae; genus Zaprionus; species Zaprionus inermis. Next base: position 41,689 of record JAECXD010001572.1, on the reverse strand, counting down.
TCCTCGTGCACTAACCCACCGGCGCTGCCTGCACTTTGCTACTTGGGCGCTTAATTAAGAGTTCCATTTGGAGCCGTGCACGGGGCTGCAGTTCTGCCTGGCCTCGGCCCTCTGTCCTCATCCTCGTCCTCGTCCTCGGTCTGCGGCTGCAGCTGTATTTTTGATAATAAAAACACATGTTGACAGCCGCCTCCAGTGATAGCTACCGCCCCTCGACAACCACCACCCTCCCTCCCCCACACAGTCGTCTTCAGGCCATGTATGCATGTGTGTGCATGTGTGTGTGGGGGGGCGTGTTGCCAGGTCTGTGGGTTGTTTACCAACGAGTTTTTAGTGCCGTTTAAGCCATTTGCGCATTTTCGTTTATGGCCATCGCCATTTCGCTGCTGTCTTCCTGTCAACATATCCGGGCTATGCCTGCCCGCTTCTGCTGCGCAGAGCGTGCCTATTAGGCCCGGCCAGCCTCGAGTAGTTCATGCTCTTTTGTTTGCCCAAATTGGAATGTCATAAAAGTGTGTTTGCTTATTTAAAAAATCGTAAAAGAGCGCAGCGAAGAAGGCGAATGAGTAAGAGAAGAGATCGAGTCGTGACAGGCCCAAGAAAACAAGGCGTGCCAGGTCAACTTTCCTGTTGTTGCTTTCTTCGTTCTTCCCCGCTCTCAACTTCCCTTCTCTTCTCTCATGCAGCCTCGCATTCCTGTTGGGCATTGTCTTGCCCGATCCCACTCCTCCTGGTTCCCTCTTGGCCTCGCCTCGGGCTTGGCTCCCTTACTTCTTGGCGCCCTTTCGCTGCTGCTCGCTGTCTGCTCCGACTTCCGTTTCCGGCTGCATGCCCTACCATTGTTTCTATTCGATTGTGCTTTCTATTACCCTCATGCACATGGTTCTTAAATTTGTTGCACCTTGGGGTCGTTCCCCTACCCCCTCTCTATCTTGTTACTTAGCCCCTGAACTTGCGAAATTCAAAGCAATTGAAATCATATTCTTTCTAGGCTGCGCTCTATAATGAGCAGCCATTCGACACCATCCGTGCTTGGTATATTGGTATCCTATCAACTGCAGAGCGAGTGCATTGATAAGTCGAACTGGTTCGCAGAGGTTCCCTTGAATCATTAGGTTCTTGCGATACGCTTTTTGATATGCGACATTTTTGCTTGTTTAGTATTCGACCTTTCGACCCTTTTTTACCTCAGTTAGCCCGAGAGTTATTTGTTTCCTGTCAGCACGCAAACCCAACGAACTGCAAATACAAACCGTAATCGTAAATTGAGTTTTTGCAGCCATCGAAGTGGAGACTTCGATCTATCCTTCAGATTGCTTTAAGATTGAGTCTTAAGGCTCGAAGTGGGTTACAAATGTCGCAGTTTTCCCATAAATGTTGATTCCATTCACGCTCATTAAGTCATTAAGTCATTACGTCATTAGAGCACACTAAAGTCCCGGCCCGGATCCGCTCCATGAATATCTTGGGACACGGACTGCCCCGCCGACTGTGAATCGGAGTTCTAATTTGATTCAATCAGTAGCGCGTGGGGCAAGGCCGAGAGTCGAGAGTCGCAATGAATAATTCATATAAGATTACGAGTGAAGCGAAAGGATTCTGATTGCTTTGACAATGCCTGACCAGAGTTGCCCTTGGCCTCAGTTGGGTTGGACAAAGGTTGCTTAAAGCTAATTAAATTCATTGATTTTAACAAAGTAAAATAATTAATTCCCCAGGAATAGAATTCATTCGCTTTACCACTTGAACTTACTCAAATTATTCATGCCTGCCGAGCTCTGTAACTGGCCAAGCGTGAGTCAAGGAGAAATCATTTTGTTTCACGCAACAAAAGGAGCCCATCCCGTTCCCGGATAGAAACAATGGCACATGCAGTTGCGTGAAAGGGAATTAAAAGTTTGTATGAAATCAATTTATGGTAGCCTCTGCTGGAACTCTTCGGCCTCCGAGCAGCCCCAATGCAGCCGGGAAAGCCGAGAAGGCACGCGCAGGACGTCGCAACCGAGCACAACACGTTCATAAAGAACTTAATTAACTTTTTCTGCTCCTCCTCGCTGGAAGGCCAGCCGGGAGAAATGAAGCGAGACGCGACGAGACGGGACGGGTCGGAACGCAACGGGACAAACGCACGGTGCGCTGCGATGGATCGTAAAAAATATCCGGCAACATTTAACTGTCACAGGGTGTGCCTGTTCTACGCTTCAACACACACATAAACAAACCGCGTGCTGACTTTTGTAAAATAGCCTCAATATTGTGACTGGAATACGGTAAACGAGGTCGCAACTGAGAGGGGGGAGGCATGGAGACACGTGGCATCTGCGACAGAATTTAAATGAAGCACCCAGCGTCGTATTTCGTTCATGTAAGTGTGTACACATTTCTGCAGCATTATAAGGTATATATTAATGTATATTTGGTAATGGAAAATCACATACTCGTATCTTTATAAGCTAACTTTCCCCCAATAGCAAAGCCCATATTTCTGGAGTCCTTGCTCTTGAGGTTCGTCCATGCAGTGGCTCTGGCAATTATTGCCTATTCCAGATTACATGCACTCCAGGTATGCCCTAGGTATCTAGCGCATGTATCTGTTTAAACTCGTATGTTCCCTGTCATATTTGCACAGTCAATTCGATCCAATGCAAATATGTTAAATACGCACGCATACGGTTGTTGTAACTATGATAAATAAACCACATCAGCAGACGATAAACAACAAACAAATAAACAAACAAACGAGTCAACAAATGGCGGTACAAATTTTGCATTCGGCGCAAATCGCGTGTAATTAATCATTCAGATGCCGCCTCTAACAAAAAATGATATCGCCAACTGGGCCGAGGGTTTCACCATTGGCATCGTTTGTTTGCCTTGTTTTTTCGCTTCAGGTTTAGGGTTCAGCAAATTGCTATAAATAACAAAATATTGTACCACGCAGAGTGATGGAAGAGGGCTGGAAGAGACACCCCGCAGTTCTATACCCTTTAAGACAAACAGCAAGGGTATTGTTGCAGTGGAGATGGTTTCGAAGAGTTTGTATGTAAGAACTTCACTTTGCCTACAAGGATTGTTTAAAGGAGGTCTGGGATCTTTTCATTTTTGACTTGTGGAATGAATGATAGAAAAGACACCTTCGAGTTAAGAGTTTCCTAAGATTCGCAGTATGTATAGCGACTGAAATAAGTAGATTAATTAAGCAGTGTATTTTTGCATATCGAACAGGGCTTTCCGTTTTTCGAAATATGCATACTCTAATTTAATATACTATTCTAATAATATACTATGTGTGTAATGTCTGTGGGGATTGCAATCGAAGGTATCTTCTTCAGTACACATTAGAGTATTTTCCTGGGTATTTTCCAGTCGAGCACAATTGATCCAAGCTGCCACTTGTTATTTCAATCGAATAGCGTCATTTGAACGCCCAGCTGCGAATGAACCGTGGTTTTTGGCAAGGATTCAGATTCGGATGCGAGTTTTGAGTTTGGGTACAGCTGCGGACGCGGACGTAGACACGGACGTAGACGCGGAAGTAGACTCAGACGGGGACGGGCAGGAGAATGCGGAATCATCTGGCGGTTAGACGACTGGACAAGTGCAGACGTTCACACGCCAGGGCAGGCATAGCATGGAAATGACGTGAATGCCGAATGCCGCATGGGGCTTGGAGAATGCCGAAGGAAGGAGGAGTAAGGGAGAGAAGCAACAACTCGAACAACATTCCATCAGCTGCAGAAAGAACCATAGAAATGCAGTTGGGGAGCTGAAGGGAGTGTCGAGGGATTGAGACCTGCATTAATGCAGAAACAGAAGCAGGAGCCAGCGTTTTTTTTTTGTTCTTACTTCGTCTGCCCGCCGTCGTCTCTCCCTAATTTCTCTCGCCGGGCCGCGCTCTCCGATTCAAGAACTTTGACCTGCATCAACTTCAGCAGCCCAGCGAAGCGCAAGCCAACAAAAGGAGAAGGTAAGGAAACGCGTCGACGGACTGTGGGGGGAGCATGTTGGGCGTAGAAGAGTAGAGTGTGGAAATTGGTGCGCAGTCAGGAAAAAGAAGATGCAAAAATATGCAAATATTGAACGAGACAATCAAATATGCAACAGTAACTTTTTGCATCAACTGCCGGGCAGCTGCATGGGCCACCAGGACACGAAAGCTACATAGATTCTATTGTATATATATGTAGATAGGTTGATCAATCCCAGCAGTTCAATGTGACTGTTTTCAGCTAGCTAATTTAGCTTTAATTTACAGTCACTCTTTAAGGCCCCCTTCTGCCTTTTTGCCAGCCCAGTTGCCTTTTACAAATCGCTTTAATTTCAAGCCAACAAAGCACAAGAGGCCCATTTCGGGCTGCTGCCACGCATTGAGAGGCAACAAAGGCGATGATGACGATGTCGATTCGGTCTCGTGCTGAGGGAAAAGGAAAGCTATCTCTGAAAAGACGCTTATTGCGAATCATACTCATGAATATCCACAACCGCATTTTCAATGCACCTTCAACTCAATGGATTTCAATGACGCTGCAGAACCTTATAAAGATGTAATTCACTTTTATGGGGCTGCTCTCTGAGCTTTGAGAGGCACGTCCTTCGCCCACCCACACATACACAACCACTCTCACACACATTCACACTTGAGCACACAATCTGTAAATAATTCAGTGCATTTTTATTGTGCCTACCTCGATCTCGAACCGCATAGAGCATCAGATGAGCAGCTGGAAGCATTATTACAGTGTAGTTTTATACCCTTGCAGAGGAGCAAATGCACGATTACAGAATATTCGTTTTGCGCAGTTGTTTGCAACGACTTCCCGTATATATATATCTTGATCGGCTGAAGTTGCCAACATTATCATTAGCCCATTGATAACATGCAAACGAAACTTAATCTAAGTATAAACAGACACCCCGAGACGGTCAAGTCGACTCAGCTATTAATCGTGATCAAGAACATATAAGGCACACAATACTTGGTATATTCGGCCACACTTCATTCGGTGTAAACTTTATTTCACTGAAATAACATTGCAGAAGACTCAATTGTAACTACCGGGTAGGACTCTTGTGCGGCAAGCTTGCCGGCACAGATTGCTAGGTTTTATAATCCTCTACCGATTAAAGTACTCACAAATATCCTGGAGTAAAGCTTAATATTGTTGATGATTAATAAAGCAGCGAATTCCGGGCTTAGCTCACATTAAAAACCACGTTTCATATCGCATACAAAGCTTGCCGGAATCGCAGAGCTCCTTCCACATTCTGCGACATTTGCCGAAAGACTTTGTCAGGCACCTTTAATACACTTTTATACTTTGTTGGGCATACGAGTACGTGAGGGAGCAGCAAATAGCAGAAGAGCAAGGTGGGAGAGAGAGAAAACAGGGATAGCACGATAAAGCACAATATGATACTAAAGCATAAAACGGAGGAGCGAACATTAAGAAGTTTTCGCTTTCGTATGCTGCCACTAAATCAGGAAGAGTATGACGGGGGGACGGGGAGCAAACTGTGGAAGGAGGGGAGTTTGAGTGCAGTTATTGATAGGTGCGTAGCTTGACAATAAATATTTGAACAACAGCTCAGCTGTTGGGTAAACACAATCAAGTCTGATAAAAAGTGGGAGGTAGAAAAAGGAAAAAGAGAATGGAATTTCAAGAGACTCTGCCATTCTAGAGTATTTGCAATAAACATGTCCATATACATGCACACATACATGTGCTGCAGCTTCTTTGTGTGGGTATTCAGTGTTATTACAGCACATTTCTAGAATATATAATTAAGTCAAATAAAAGATGATAAATCTGACTTTAATTCAGCTTGATATCCCAAGTCATCAGTGTAAAGTACGCAAGTATTTCAGATTTAGGAGCCTCATAAACCCCAACTCGGGGTACTGAACATTTGTTTATAATTCCGGCACAACAGTGAGGTGTGTATGTTATCGGACACTCACACTGCCAGCAAGTTCAGCTGTCTGGCCATAATGGGCGTCAGTGCTAATGACTTGGTCACTTATTTGTTGTATGAAAAATCGCTGGCCCGACCACGCCCACAGCCATTTGTCTTGAACAGTTTCGATGTGGATATGGAGGAGGTAGAGGCACAGGACTGTTGACATGTCGTTTGTCATATTCGCACGCCTGCGGGAGAAGCTTTTTCGCCCGCACTGTGCATTAATTTGCATTTTTACAGGTGCCATCTCACATGGGACATTGCAGAGGCGACCCCACCCGCTCCTTGAAGGAGTCACCCTGCTGCGAGACTGTCAGGGCAATGCAGTTGAAACTGGGCCAACTCAGTCTAGTAACTTCAACCACTTCGAACAAGGAAAAACATGCGTAGAGAAATTTCGATGTCGGTTTAATACTAGAACAAAATTTAGAAATGAAAACAATGCGAACTCTCCGGTTGAGCAGAAGAGCGACGGCGGGGAGGGAACTGCTGCGTCTGTACTGCAAAGGCTGCGAGCAGCCCAAGAAGCCCGCGGAAAGCAACGCGAAGAGTGTGTGCCAAGACAAGAAGCCAAAAGGCGGTGCCGGAGGGAAGACCACCAAGGCGAAAAAGGTCACACTGATCGAGGGCGAGGGCGTGGGCTCTGAGCTGATTACTGCGATGAAAACCGTTTGCGAGGCAGCCAAAGTGCCTATCGAATGGGAGGAAGTGCCCGAAATCAAGATCGAGGGTACAGAGAAGGTGTCGTTGGAGCTGGTGGAGTCTCTTAAGCGGAACAAGGTGGGTATCAAGGGACCCGTCGAGAGCAACCTGTGGACAAAGGATTTGCGCAAGAACTTCGACCTGTTCGCCTTCGTAGCGGTCTGTCGCCACATGGAGGGCCAAGACAGTCCCTATGGAAAGCTAAACTGTGTTATCATCCGCGACATGATGGAGGGCGAATACACGGGCATCGAGCATAGCGTCGTGCCAGGCGTGCTGCAGTCCATCAAAGTAAGCACTGCAGAAGGAGCCTCGCGCCTGGCCAAATACGTGTTCCAGTACTGCAAGGAGTTCAATCGCAAGAAGGTCACCGTGGCCCACAAGGCCAACATCATGCGGATGACAGATGGCAATTTCCTCAAGTACATGAGGTCGGAGGCCCAAAACAACACGGAAGAGCAGCAGTTTGAGGAGCGTTACATGGATACGGCCTGCTGGAATCTTATTTTGAGGCCCGAGATTATCGACGTGCTTGTCTCGTCCAGCATGTACGGCGACGTGCTGGTCATGATGGCCTCCAGCATAACCGGCAGCCAGGCCATGTGCCCGGGCTACGGCTATAGTCCACATGGACACCTCTTCGACACGCTGTGCACAGTCCACGAGGAACTGGCTGGCAAAGACCTAATCAACCCCACCGGCATGCTCTTTTCCTGCGTGCTCATGCTGCGACGTCTGCAGCTCTTCGACTACGCCATGCTTATCTCGTGTGCTATAAAAGACGTCTACAAGGAGACCGACTGTCGCACCCAGGATATCGGAGGCAAGTCCAAGTGCTCAGAGTTCACCGCGGCAGTCTGCGACATGATGAAGAACAAACCGAGGACTGGCAAGGACTGTACAGACTAGACCCTGATATTAACATTCTACATATTTTGTTTACTTGCGGTTCTTAGCGTAAACAACAATTTATTCAAATACTGCAGATGTTTACTGATAGGATTTTGCTTTGCTCCAAAACTTTACAAGACGGTTTCCATGATCAAGCTGAAGGTGTCCTTTCAGTGGCCAAAGTATTAGCAGACATAGCAGATATCCAATACCCTCAGCCCTATTAGGATGGTACCGCATTCAACTTTCATTATCCAAATGATTCTTCTTCTAATATTATGTATATGTAATGATCCAACAAAAATAACAATTTAAGCAGTATTTGACAAAGTATTAAAATATATAATGAATTTACTTAGAGAAATCCGATTAGGTAAGTATGATGGATAAGGCAGCTAAGAGATAGTCGCTCAAATCCGGTTCGCTTTGTTTTATTAAGAAGCACGTCTATCCAGTTTCATCCAGCTGACTCCAAAACGTAGCCTTGCAGCAGGCAGGCAGAAGGTCACAGGTAGCTGGACTTCTTTTAGATGTGGCTGCCTCCTTATTTCATATTTGCACTGCTTTCGCCTTTGCTCTCATGCTTTGCAGCGTGGCCAATTTTCAATATTGGCTTGATTTTTATACCCGCTACTCGAAGAGTATAAGGGTATTATAACTTTGTGCCAACCGAAAATGTTTGTAACAGGCAAAAGGAGAAATCTCCGACCCCATAAAGTATATATATTCTGAATCAGCATGAACAGCCGAGTCGATATAGCCATGTCCGTCTGTCCATCTGTCCGCCTGTCTGTCTGTCCGTCTGTCCGTCCGTATGAAAACCTAGATCTCAGCTATTATAAGAGCTAGAGCTACCAGATTTGGAGACAATATGTGTTAATTCTGCACGCAGATCAAGTTTATTTTGGATTTTTGCCACGTCTCTATCCGCCCCCATAAATCGAAAAAAAGTCGATTGTAGCTGCAAATATAGCTCTACAGCAATCATGTGATAAAAACCACCATGCGGGTGTGTTGGCAAAGTTTCAATAAGATCAGCCGATAAATAAGGAAGATATTTAAGAAATAGTATTGCACTGTGGTCATGTGCTTATGTCGGTTTTTCCTAATGTCAGTACCCGAGATCAACTCCAGCAGCAGACAACTTTTTTTAATTATGTGGCAACTTTTTTTTTAATTATGTGCACCGTAAATATTCATAGTGCAATTTTATCGGTCATCGCGTAAGAAATGCAGTGGTCGAGTGGTGATGGTAGTTGACTGTTAAGCGAGAGGTCCGGAGTTCAACTCCTGGGTGCGGCGGCCGACTCTTATATTTATTTTTTTTGTATCTTATATTTATACCCTTGCAGAGGGTATATTAATTTTAGCCAGAAGTTTGCAACGCACCTTAGGAGACATCTCCGACACTATAAAGTATATATATTCTGAATCAGCATCACCAGAGGAGTCGAAAAATGGATGTCCGTCTGTCCGTCCGTCCGTCCGTCCGTCCGTCCGTCCGTCCGTCCGTCCGTCCGTCCGTCCGTCCGTCCGTCCGTCCGTCCGTCCGTCTGTTGCAACGCAAACTAGTCTCTCAGTTTTTGAGCTATTTTCATGAAATTTGGCACACAAGCTTATTATTTCTGCCCTCTTTAAATAAGTCGGAACGGGCCAGATCGGACTGATATATCGTATAGCTGTCATGGAGCCTATCGGCCGATTTTTGTTATATTTCAAGATATAGCTATCAGCCTTACCACATCCAAATCTAAGTGTGTCCCTAATAATAAAGTTCGAAATCGAACTTTTATAACTTATAACGATCAACGATCGGCCTAATGAAGGTTCATGTTGCAATTTTATGGAAACCTGAGTACTATTACATGTAGCTGTTAAACAAAAAATCCTGTCGCTGTTATTCAAACGCATTTTTATACCCTTGCAGAGGGTATATTAATTTTAGCCAGAAGTTTGCAACGCACCTTAGGAGACATCTCCGACCCTATAAAGTATATATATTCTGAATCAGCATCACCAGAGGAGTCGAAAAATGGATGTTCTGTCCGTCCGTCCGTCTGTTGCAACGCAAACTAGTATCTCAGTTTTTGAGCTATTTTCATGAAACTTGGCACACAAGCTTATTATTTCTGCCCTCTTTAAATAAGTCGGAACGGGCCAGATCGGACTGATATATCGTATAGCTGTCATGGAGCCTATCTGCCGATTTTCGTTATATTTCAAGATATAGCTATCAGGCTTACCACATCCAAATATAAATCAAAATCGGACCAATTTAACATATAGCTGCCAAAGGAACAATCGGCTGAAATCAGGGTTTTTGTATGCAAACCTGTTTTGTTTTTGGAAATACCGCACATTATCAATACTTTTTAATGTTATACAGTAACCCGCCCTTAGTTTTTCCATTTAAATATCTCAGACGTTTATATTCTATAGCTGTTATAGGAACAATCATTCAGTCCGTCTGTCTGTTGCAACGCAATTGCGTTATTGAGCTATCTTCATGAAACTTTGCTCACAAGCTTCTTATTTCTGCCCTCTTTAAATAAGTCGGAACGGGCCAGATCGGACTGATATATCGTATAGCTGTCATGGAGCCTATCTGCCGATTTTCGTTATATTTCAAGATATAGCTATCAGGCTTACCACATCCAAATATAAATCAAAATCGGACCAATTTAACATATAGCTGCCAAAGGAACAATCGGCTGAAATCAGGGTTTTAGTATGCAAACCTGTTTTGTTTTTGGAAATACCGCACATTATCAATACTTTTTAATGTTATACAGTAACCCGCCCTTAGTTTTTCCATTTAAATATCTCAGACGTTTATATTCTATAGCTGTTATAGGAACAATCATTCAGTCCGTCTGTCTGTTGCAACGCAATTGCGTTATTGAGCTATCTTCATGAAACTTTGCTCACAAGCTTCTTATTTCTGCCCTCTTTAAATAAGTCGGAACGGGCCAGATCGGACTGATATATCGTATAGCTGTCATGGAGCCTATCTGCCGATTTTCGTTATATTTCAAGATATAGCTATCAGGCTTACCACATCCAAATCTAAGTGTGTCCCTAATAATAAAGTTCGAAATCGAACTTTTATAACTTATAACGATCAACGATCGGTCTAATGAAGGTTCATGTTGCAATTTTATGGAAACCTGAGTACTATTACATGTAGCTGTTAAACAAAAAATCATATAGCTGTCAAACGTATTTTTGAATAAGAACTTTCCAAATTTAGATTTTATGACCAACACATCCTTTACAACACAAAGACATTTCCTCATAACATTTTGTGTTAAGTATATAAGAAATCCAGGTATATACAAAAGCATTAAAAGGTAGAATTATTTTTTTTTAAGCAGGTGTTAATCAGGTAAAAATCTCGACTTCCTGTACTGTTATAATTGTTCAATAAATACCACAGAAACCAGCAGCAATCCAAATATATTTTATATTTTGTATAACTGCAAGGGTATGAAACCTTCGGCAAGCCGAAGGTAGCCTTGCTTTCTTGTTTTTATACCCTTGCAGAGGGTATATTAATTTTAGCCAGAAGTTTGCAACGCACCTTAGGAGACATCTCCGACCCTATAAAGTATATATATTCTGAATCAGCATCACCAGAGGAGTCGAAAAATGGATGTCCGTCTGTCCGTCCGTCCGTCCGTCCGTCCGTCCGTCCGTCCGTCCGTCCGTCCGTCCGTCCGTCCGTCCGTCCGTCTGTTGCAACGCAAACTAGTCTCTCAGTTTTTGAGCTATCTTCATGAAACTTGGCACACAAGCTTCTTATTGCTGTAGGCTGTAAATAAGTCGGAACGAGCCAGATCGGACCGATATATCGTATAGCTGTCATAGAAGCTATCGGCCGATTTTTGTTGTTTTTCAAGATATTGCAACAAGATTTGGCAAATCCTATTCTTATTACGTTCTTAATGTGCTGTCAAAATTGTATCAAAATCGAACCATTATAACATATAGCTGCCATAGGAACAATCGGCTGAAATCAGGGTTTTTGTATGCAAACCCGTTTTGTTTTTGGAAATACCGAACATTATCAATACTTTTTAATGTTATACAGTAACCAGCCCTTAGTTTTTCCATTTAAATATCTCAGATGTTTATATTCTATAGCTGTTATAGGAACAATCAGTCAGTCCGTCTGTCTGTTGCAACTCAAATTAGTCCCCCAGTTATTGAGCTATCTTCATGAAACTTGGCACACAAGCTTATTATTGCTGTAGGCTGTAAATAAGTCGGAACGAGCCAGATCGGACCGATATATCGTATAGCTGTCATAGAAGCTATCGGCCGATTTTTGTTGTTTTTCAAGATATTGCAACAAGATTTGGCAAATCCTATTCTTATTACGTTCTTAATGTGCTGTCAAAATTGTATCAAAATCGAACCATTATAACATATAGCTGCCATAGGAACAATCGGCTGAAATCAGGGTTTTTGTATGCAAACCCGTTTTGTTTTTGGAAATACCGAACATAATCAATACTTTTTAATGTTATACAGTAACCCACCCTTAGTTTTTCCATTTAAATATCTCAGACGTTTATATTCTATAGCTGTTATAGGAACAATCAGTCAGTCCGTTTGTCTGTTGCAACGCAAATTAGTCCCCCAGTTATTGAGCTATCTTCATGAAACTTTGCTCACAAGCTTCTTATTTCTGCCCTCTTTAAATAAGTCGGAACGGGCCAGATCGGACTGATATATCGTATAGCTGTCATGGAGCCTATCGGCCGATTTTCGTTATATTTCAAGATATAGCTATCAGGCTTACCACATCCAAATCTAAGTGTGTCCCTAATAATAAAGTTCGAAATCGAACTTTTATAACTTATAAAGATCAACGATCGGCCTCATGAAGGTTCATGTTGCAATTTTATGGAAATCTGAGTACTATTACAAAAAATCATGTAGCTGTTATTCAAACGCATTTTTGAATGAGAACTTTCCAAATTTATTTATATTTTATGACCAACAGATCCTTTACAACACAAAGACATTTCCTCATAACATTTTGTGTTAAGTATATAAGAAATCCAGGTATATACAAAAGCATTAAAAAGGTAGAATTATTTTTTTTCGAAGCAGGTGTTTGATTCATAGCCTTAATCAGGTCAAAATCTTGACTTCCTGTACTGTTATAATTGTTCAATAAATACCACAGAAACCAGCAGCAATCCAAATATATTTTATATTTTGTATAACTGCAAGGGTATGAAACCTTCGGCAAGCCGAAGGTAGCCTTGCTTTCTTGTTTTATTTTATAGTGTGTTGCAAAATTCAAAATAAATTTTTAGTATATTTAAAGCCACTTAGAATCGAAAGAGACATTGAGCAGCAACACAAAAAACAAACGACAAATCTAATTAGATATGTTGAGATGTATTGTGAGGCAGCCTTTCGCCTTTTGCACTTCTCATGCTGGGCAACGCTGAGACAACGCCAAGTGAACGGTCAGGAGCCCAGCAAAAAGGGAGGTTCCTCTACCGTCTAGCCCTGAACGAAGCAAAATAACCAAGCAAGGCAAAGCAAGGCAATTCAAGGCCAAAACAGTGCGGATGCAGAAGAGCGAGCGATCCCATCGTGCCTCCCACAACAAGCAGATTGAATGAATTGCGCGAGCAGGATCGCAATAGAATATCCCATTGTGCGTCTCACATGAGGAACAGCACCAAAAACCTACGAAGGAGCGTGTGAGCCAACGATACCCGCGCTCGCAGCCACCATAAATGCTTTTGTTATTAACATTTTTGTTAGCTTTGTGCACAGTCTGTTATTTAATAGTTTTTGGTATTGCGAGCCTAACATATTTAAAATATATGGCATATATAACATATAACATAAATAAAATATTTAACACATATAACATACATAGCATTCGTAATATATATAACATATTTAAAATAAATGTGCTTAATATTTAATTCACACGTATAGTATAAAGATTTGTATTTAGTATATAGTACATGTTAAGTTACAGTTTCTGAAATTAAATAGAAGGGATCGCAACATGTAACGACCCGCGATTGCTCTATCGGCTTATATCAGAAGCGTGAACAGGGACGAAGGTGTTTAATTTCATACGTTAGATACACTGAATAAATAAAAATAAAAAATAGCTTAAGTGATTCCACTAGCCTTTCCCTAAGGGTGTTGAAGATTTTCACTGCCAAAGAGTGAAAAGTGTCAGCTACAACTGAAAATGGTCCAAACCAGATTCACTCCACAGGTTGCCTAGCAGAGTAAAAGTTTTGAAAGTTATGCACAGCTTTAATTCGCTCGCAAGCTGGCATTTTGGACGTCATGAAGAGGGGTCTGGAACTTCAGTTTGTCGTAGAACTATATAACGCGATTTTGTTGCGAGATTGCAGGAAGGTATTCAATGCTTAGGAAAAGAGTTCGACGACGAAGAACTGTTGAGGCTGACACTGTAATTCGCTTTTAGTAACATGATTATTGACTGCGAACCGGGCGACCTGTCGGAACTGTCGGCTGGGCCAATTGGTCACGTATTGGGCCGCTGGCGAAGTAAGCCGAGTTTGCCATGAAGCATGCGATAGGAGAAATCTGACTGGCGACAAGACAGGACAGCACAGCAGACCACGGGGCAAGGCAGGAGACGAAAGAAAGTTGCCGTTGCCGTCGCATAAAAACTTGTTAAAATTTAATAATTTATGGCCTTAGCTTGTGCTGGCACGGCCAGTAGACTGGCTCCAAGAAAGAGCCCACAAAGTCGGCCAAGTAATAAACGTCAGTTTTTGCGGCCTGCTGGCAGCATAAAATTGCACAAGTTTGTCAGTCCGCCGAGTGGACTGACAGGAGTAGAGTACGGCAAGGTTCTCAAGGCAGGAGATCCCTGGCCAACCAGCTCTGACTGCCCCCAAACTAGATTGCAGCAGCCTTTCCCGCTGCCTCCGACCGCCCCGTTCTCGACCGGATCGTGTTGTTTATGCAACTAACTAATAGGCTGCTGTAATTAAATTTCCAGTTTGTTGTGCTCCACACTTTTCCCGATGAAATGTGTGTGATACCAAGGAGTTCCATTTACCTGTCACCTGTGCTGTAAACTGACCTCGCTCTGGCACATTCCCAGCTTCACTCTACAAGTTCCGCGATGCCTACGTGAGCGCCGTGCTGAATCTATTGTCGCAGTTCACTTGAGTTCAGGATGAAAGCACTCCACTGGAGAGTGTCTGCGAAATAGTAGATTAAAGTTACCTATAACAGCTCTACATGAAGAGAGACATATGTGATCCTATTAAGTTGTAGGCATATTCATGAAACAAAGGGTATGTTACATGTAGAGTAGCCCTGTTTTATCGGCATCCGGAATTGACCTGAGAAAAAGGAACTCTATTCTGTGCTAACTATGTGCAAAATTAAACAATTCATTAGGAACATCTCAATCCAATCTAAATATCATTTTTTATACCCGCTACTCGAAGAGTATAAGGGTATTATAACTTTGTGCCAACCGAAAATGTTTGTAACAGGCAGAAGGAGACATCTCCGACCCCATAAAGTATATATATTCTGAATCAGCATGAACAGCCGAGTCGATATAGCCATGTCCGTCTGTCCGTCTGTCCGTCTGTCCGTCTGTCCGTCTGTCCGTCTGTCCGTCTGTCCGTCTGTCCGTCTGTCTGTCCGTATGAAAACCTAGATCTCAGCTATTATAAGAGCTAGAGCTACCAAATTTGGAGACAATATGTGTTAATTATGCCCGCAGATCAAGTTTATTTTGGATTTTTGCCACGCCTCCATCCGCCCCCAAAAATCGATAATAAATCGATAATAGCTGCAAATATAGCTCTACAGCATTCATTTTTTATCCATGTGATAAAAACCACCATCCGGGCGTGTTGCGAAAGTTTCAATAAGATCGGCCGATAAATAAGGAAGATATTCAAGAAATAGTATTGCCTTGTGGCCATGTGCCTGTGTCGGTTTTTCCTAATGTTAGTACCCGAGTTCAACACCAGCAGCAGACAACTTTTTTTAATTATGTGGCAACTTTTTTTTAAATTATGTGGCAACTTTTTTTTTTAATTATGTGCACCGAAAATATTCATGGTGCAATTTTATCGGTTATTGCGAAAGAAGTGCAGTGGTCGAGTGGTGATGGTAGTTGACTGTTCAGCGAGACGTCCGGAGTTCAACTCCTGGGTGTGCCTGGGCGACTTAAATTTATTTTTTTGTATCTTATATTTTTTTTTTATTTTATAGTGTGTTGCAAAATTCAAAATAAATTTTTAGTATATTTAAAGCCACTTAAAATCGAAAGAGACATTGAGCAGCAACACAAAATACAAACGACAAATCTAATTAGATATGTTGAGATGTATTGTGAGGCAGCATATATGTATGTATGTATAGGCGTCTCTATCACACATGCATAATTTATAACTGCAGAGTAATAAAAGCAAAGGGCAACATCCAATAAGAATCGAGTGGAACTTGCATAGGCAAAACAAATTAGAGACGGAAAGAAATAAAAAGCAAGAACGCATTGTTCACATTTGGCACGTGTTTTTCCGAAGAATTGTAGCGGGTATATCACAGTCGAGTCAGCTCGACTGTAGCCTTTCCGACTTGTTTTACATTACTGTGCTTAGTTTTTTCTTTTATTACAAGGTTTGATCAAGCCTTTAGTTTCTCCGTCTGTCGAGTGTTTTGTTGCTGTACATTAAATAAATATAAAAGTCAGCACTTATAAATTAAAGATGGACTAGTTTCCTACTGTCTCGGTTAAAGTGTCTTTAAAACACCATAATCCTCTCTCGGGTGCGACGGACTGAGTTGCCTATCAACGCAATTGGTATCGTATGCATAAATTTGCATAGGTTTATTACCCCGTCAGGGCTGCTTGCAGTTTGTACAGGGTACAATAAATTAAAAACTGCTTGTTGGGGGCGCGAAGGGTGACTTAAGCAGAACACAGTCGCCCTCGGTGTAATTCTTCTGCCACGCTCTACGTGGTTCTACCCGTCTACAGGTAAAAAGCGCCGGCCGCAACAACAATAACCATAATAATAATAATCATAATAATAATAATTAATAATTGAAATGCAACGCGGCCACGGCGAATTCTGGTTCTGCTTACCCGGCTGGCTGCCTCCGTGTCTGCAAATAAACTCACGGGTTAATTACGGGCCATCAGGCCGCTTACCAAATTAAACCACATTAAAGCGAGATCAAGTAACCCGCAATCCGGCAATCTGCAACAGAACTCTCCCGCTTTGTTCCCATAATTACAATATTATGGTCCTTAATGGGCCGCTCCTGGCCGACGTGGGTATAAATTATTTATATCTCTGCCATCTTTACGATGACATCTTCCTGTAGTTGTTGCTGCCTCTGCTGCTGCTGCTGAGAGACAGCTCCGCGCATGCACATCCACACATTGCGTATACGCAATATGCAAATCAGAGCCAAATAAATGCAAAACATTCTCAAACGTGTCTGACATGCCAAGCGACAATCGCTTAGAGTCCCCG
This sequence comes from Zaprionus inermis, assembly GCA_018151445.1. NCBI lineage: Eukaryota > Metazoa > Arthropoda > Insecta > Diptera > Drosophilidae > Zaprionus > Zaprionus inermis. The sequence goes on along the minus strand of JAECXD010001572.1, from coordinate 24,611 downwards.
ACAACTCGACAACTGATGTATCCACTTGAAGGGCTTAGTGCAAGATGAATGGCAGGGGAAAGAGTGGGCGTAGATGAGGGAGACGTACCTCGTCTAATGTAAACAAATCTGAAAGCCCTCGGGAAGATAAGTACACTAGAGTCGCTTAGAGAAACACCAATGTGCAGGAAGATAAGGTACGCACAGCATGCTGTGCTGTCTCTGTCTTCCTTTGTATATGAAGTATATGTATCAAATAAGGAGGCATTCCAAAATGATCGCTCTCACTTCGCCGTTATTCTAACGCCAAGTGCGACTCCACTACATATCAGAGTAGAGCCCATTTGGCCAAGCTTTGGTCAGCTACTTATCAGTTATGGAAATGTTTCTGCCACACTGTGTGGGAAGGGAGGTTGCCTTAGTTCTTACTATGCAAATTGCTAATTGCACTCATCAACGAGTGTTCCGAGCGCTGCTCCTAATGAGAAATGCAAAACACTCGCAATTTATACAACGTTCAATGGCGAAGGACTAGGCGAAAGGCAGGAATGACAAGGATAAGGGACACGACATGGCAGATAGAGAGAGAGAGAGAGAGAGAGAGATAGAGAGAGAGACGGCAGGCGACGGGGGGTGAACGGGGCACGTGGAGCAAGAGTGAGGCGTCGACTCGCGCTTCGACTCGGGCTCTTACTCGTTATATTTATATTTAGCTCCTACTATATAGAAACTTAAGTGGCCAGAAATGCGCACGCACTGAGGCGTACAAATTGCTTGGGGACCTGAAAGATGAAAGATGGAGCAAGTGCAGGCCCGCACAGACTCGCCCTGCAAGTGGGCAACCTTCGGTGTGGACTTAAACAAAAGTTCCCAGACGTATTTTTTATTTTCATTTGCACCACACGCCGACATTATGCAAAAAACAGAGCCGAAATCCAAAGACTTAAGTGGGGCGAGCAGGGAAGGGCCACGGGCGGGGGGGTCGAGGCACAACGGGCACAAAATGGCCAGAGAATGCGGCGGATGCCATTGCAAGTGCTATAAGTCGGTGTGAAGTATTTGCATGAGAATACAGAATACAGAATGCAGAAGGCAGAAGACAGAAGGAAGAATGCATAATTCGCAGGAAAGGTGGCAAGAAAACGAAAAGTAAATAAAATATGAACAACAGCACAGCGGGGCACTTAGTGAGCGAATAGTAGAAAATATAGGCATACTGCGAAATTGGGATGCATGCAAATTCAACACATTTGTCATGATTATGTTCTGTTAATTAGTGCAATTTCAAATAAATTTATTCATGCTTTCCAATGAAAAGCTTGTGAATTTCGGAGCACAGGCATAACGAGTGCATCCTTCGTCTTCATTATTCCGCCGACAACTGAGGTTTCAGCTCTGCGCCGCAAGTGTGCCTCGGCGATGGCTCGTATATGGGTATAACAGTTTCGAACACACTGGGAACACTTTGGCAGATGGAACAGAGAACTGGGCGAACATGCGATGCGATGCGGGGATGAGGGCGGCGGTGAGGTGGCTGGGAGCCGACTGTCTGTGCCAGGACACAGGGGACATGACAAGCAATTTAACATAAATTTACACAATTTAAACAGAGTTGATTTGCATATTTTATGCATTTCGTGCAGAGAGTGTGGACAGGCGACTGGCAGCCAGAGGGAACGAACGGGGGAGGTGCCAGCAACTGGGTGAAGAAGACAAGCCTGGTGCAATTAAGGATATCAACTTCTATGCGTGTGCACCACACGTTGAATCGCGAGTGAAACTGGCAAAGGTTCGACAGCCTGACATATGGCAGGCGAGATGGCCAGGGAAATTATAATGGTCAAGTAAGAGAGCAGAGCACAATTGGCTGGGCTTCCTCTTGAGAGATAATTACGAGGCGATACTGGATCAATCGAAGTGCTATGGCCAACGGTGACGACGATTCATTATAAGTGGCATTTCAATATACATATGTGAGAGAATTAGAATATGCCCACGAGTAGTTAAATTACTTTGTAATCAAATGGATGCAGTGTCCAAGGCGAACCAAATGACGGACTTAATTAAAGATACTCCAGTGAATAATGAAATACAGAAATGTGAATGGCGCTCATAGCGGATTACTGCACTTGTGATTTGAGTGATTGTGATAAAAACCAAGTAAACAAGTAACGAATGCTATAAGAAGGCGCGAGAGTGTAAGATCCGGTGCAACGAGTTCCAGTAGGCAGAACCCACCCGACTCTGATACCATCTCAATGGTCCAAACATGATATGGTTAATCAGCCAAAGCGGAAAGAGATAACAAATCTTTACTCGAACGCACACGACAGTTTGATATGCTTCAATTCGATATTAAAAACCGTTGCAAATGAATTGCGTACCCCCAGTTTGGCGAACCAATAAAGTAACTCCCAAGCCTAGATCCGTATATATATATAGAACTCCCAAAATGTGTACACTTAAATGTCTACGCTTGTAACAAGACACCTGCGGTAGGGTATTAAGCAGTCGCACAACGAAACGCTCAGTTTGGCGTGGAGCGTAAACTGTGCCGATAAGCCGAGAGATAAGCAGTGTATATGTGGCTGGAGAGTATGAGCTCATGCTACTACTATTGTATATATAAGGGCGAGGGTCTGACTCCTCTTCTTAAACGAGTTAGTCGTTGCCGGAACGCTTCAGTTATAAGTCGAAAGTCGCGAAGAGAACTCCCGCAGTGCAATGTACAAGAAGGTGCTGGTTGTCAGCGTGCTGGTTGCATTCGTGTGTGTGCAGTTGGGTAAGTGAATAATGAATCAATGAAAGTGCAAAACTAATCAGACTGCGCCACTCAACTCATAGCCACCTCCCTGACCTGCTACACATGCACCAGTCCAAATGACTGCAAGAACCCCAGGAAGATTACTTGTTCCACCAATGCTGCCAATGAGACGAGCGACAACCTCAGGGTCTATCATCAGAACGTGCGCAACGCCAGCAGCACGCGCTTTGAGTGCCTCGCGCTGAGGTACACCCATGCGAACAGTGAGTACCCCTGACTACATTTGTGCGGATCTAAACTAACCAAAAGAATTCTTCGCTTGCAGATAACACGGCTGTTAGCCAACTGCACGGCTGTGTCTATCCCGAAGTGAACGCGTGCGACCTTTCTGTGAAGCCGCAGTATTCCAGCTGGAAGAGGACCAAGTGCTTGCACTGCACCAGCGACAAGTGCAACAAGAACCCGGCGGGGCAGCTCAGCAGCAGCCTTCCCACTGTGGTAGCTGCCGCGCTGGGTCTGCTGCTAGTCAAGCTCAGCGGTTAGGCTGAGTCCAAATCTGCATTTGAAATAAATTATTCATATTTTAATACTATAGTGTTATGCAGGTACCATTATGTTGCGAGGGAATAAAACAGTAATAGAAACCCCATAAAAGTAGTTTTACTGTTGCCGATAGCTGAGAAGCTACTGTAATCGAATGATCGATTAGATTGTGAGGCTCTGGTCTTTGGAATGACTAAGTGGGGCAGCTATAATCAATACACGGTTTCACAATATTGAACAGTCTGCAAGGGGATTCCTTCAGCTTACATACTCATAAAACAAAACAGCGAGTGCAAGATAGAATTCAGGCCGTGACACGTTCCAAAGTCTTAAGTATTTCTCAGAAAACGAATACGAGCATCGCAAGATGTAAGGTATCATAGACAGCTTGAGCTTTGAGAAACTGCTAAATACAGAACTGCAGGGGGAACTGCACAAGTTGAACTTTGCAATGTACTTGGATAAGTAATCGGCATTGTTTTGTCTTCGGAAAATAAAAACAAAATAAGCATACAATATATAATCCCTCAAGATTTATTACTCCGAATGTTGGCATAATTTTGGGCTGGTTTTAAAAGGCAATAACTGACTCGGCGACCCTTCTTATCTGAGCGTAGGGTATACTTTTAAGCTGACCTTGGCAAGCAGAGCACATTTTCTTTGAAAAAATAAGTGCATATTTACGGGCGGATTCGAAAATTGAGTTTAATACGAGCCTTGATTTCCTTATTTTAATTCGATATAGGGTATTCCCATAGCCCTGAATATTTTAACTAAAAATAAACATGTAAGAGAGCAACAACCGCGTGTGCTCAGCTGTGATATACCCACCTGGGCGTCCACAGTTGTTAATATAATATATACAATAATAACTGATTAAGTATATTGTCGTCTATATTTTGGGGTGTAACTATAATTATATATTATCATATATAGCTTATGCATGTATTATCCGATCATGTCATGTCGATGGCGACACCTATTGTAAAAATGAATACCATATTCTTAAAATTTCGCTTGCAGTTCACTAAAAATTAGATGAGGTGGTATAGAAGAGATGTCGAGGGAATACCCATTGTGGTTCATTTGAACCTTCCCTTCTTGGGCTTATGCGTCGAGCATCCCACCAAATTGTATGGGTGATTTGTAAGCCATACAAACATTTAAGACATCTCAAGTTTTGGGGACCCTGAGTTCTTTTTTTTTTTAAGGTCACTATTTCGCATATAGGGAGGGACATCAGAGATCCTTTGAGGTATTTAAGATTATAAGTTGGCAAGGCAAGCTTCCAAATCGGTCTAACTAGACACTTTCGAGTGCAAAGACAATCTGTTGGCGGCAGACAGTAGCAAGGCCATCTTCCAGATCTGGCCATAATTGACTTTTTAAACATGGTGGTTGGGACTCTTAAACCTTAGGTCTCATCGAGAATGACGCTCAGATATTTGTGTGAGGCCTTAAGTGGTCTGCAAGCCCGTGATAGAAAAGGAGAGTAGAACTGAGGCTCAACCCAAAAACGCTTAACGAATGTAATAGATATCAATGGCACGTTTAGCATGATGATGAGCTGCATAAAAGCATTAATACATTTGGGCTAACCACATGATTTTGGGGCTAAATCTGAGCAGTTTGTCGGAGGCAAAGAAAATAGAATGAGGTCTTAGCTTGGCGCACAATACGGAAATGGAACATCCGATGCAGAGTATTGGGTGCACAGGCAGTCGGACAGACGGAAGGAAACCAAGCAGGAGACCCCACTACGAATTGCAAGACTCGACTGAACTGAGCACGAATCGCTTTAACTGAATTGTACTGAACTGAAAAATTAAAGACTTAGGCTGAAACTAACTTAACGTGCACACACATACACCCACACACCCACAGACTTTGTGTGATAATGCCAATGGTTCCGAACTGCCAGGCAACTCACCTCGTTGAAGACAGAATCAGATTGTAGAAGGGGAATCGAATGGCCGAGAGAATGAATGCACAAACGAATGAATGGCGAATCGTGGCCACGTTTGCAGCTGCCAGCATAGGGCGATTACAACCACAATTAGGTGCAGAGCAAGGAGAAAGTGAATGCGAGGGAAGCAGGCAGGAGGAAGGATAAGCGAAATAATGTGACAAGGCGAAATGCCGTAGCTGACACAGCCCCAACTCCGCTATCAGCTCCAACTCCGCCCCCAGCTCGGGCACCTACTCCAGCTCCTGCCCCTGTGGTAGTTCCCGCCGCTTCTTCAGGCCGCCGTCTTGGCGGGACCCCGTCGAGATTCGAGCACACCCAAACATGGCTGAACTTTTGTGGCTTTTAATCGCTCGAAAACGCATTTTCTTTTGTTAAAGCTGAAATTGCTGACAACAAAAGCGGACTGCCAATTGGGCAAAACTGCTTGCAACTCTCGCATAAAGGCCAAGGAAGCTGTTAGGAAATTAGAGTTTAGCAGAGATCACACGGCAATTAGCTTCCTATACGATAGAGTCTACTGTCAAAAGTTAAATGTTTTCTATCCGCATTTAAGTCTGCACCAAATACAACAATCTTTCTACTGCAACGTTGCTTCAATCGAGCTACAACTCGAAAATGTAATCAACATGCTTCAATCGATTTGGAACATATATTAAGCCACACACACGCGCACGTGCCCCGTGGGTGGGTGGGGTCCCTCCACGGCATTGGGAACTACATGGACTGCATTGCTTAACTGCCCGAACTTGCTATAAATGTTGGTTTTGCATGCTTTGGTTCGATTGTTCGATGCCCTTGCAGAGGGTATATACGTTTTGGCCAAGAGGATATATCTATAATATATTATAATATATAATCAAAATCGAACCACTTTTGCATATTTGTCACATTGAAACAAAAGGCTCAAGTCTAAGCAATTGATTCAAATGTGGAGTTTATATATAACAACTCTTCGAAATATGTATCGCAGCCCAACTTTATTCATGATTCTATTAACTATATATTATATTTTAAATTTAATGGTAGAGGATAACTATATCTATATTTTACATAGAAACAACTCTGAAAAATGTCGATTCTGGTAAGATATGTGAATCTACAAGAATTTAAGCGACAATAGACGAAAACATTAGTTGAAAATAAAAATCCATTGCCCAAATATAAAAGAAAACAATAAATATTATTTATAATTGTCATAGGAACAATCCCTGACTTTAGATAAATATCAATTAATGGCCAACTTATAGAGATTCCTCTTTTGTTTCCTCCTTTCTCAGCAGCCGAGCATACCCGTTGGGACCAAGCTCAGTCGCCCGACCATAAACGCCGACATGCAATTGTACTTAGTTTTCGAGAGCCTTTTGTTATATGATATACGCGCTACTATGTTTGAGTTATTATTGTTAAATATGAATATTTATTGCATTTTGCTTGGCAATTGTTGTTGCGCCTCTCGCTCGGGGAGTCCTTGCAACTGCTAAATGGCATAGAGGCGGCATTTCATAGCACTTGGAGGAGAGGGAGCGACAGAGAGAGAGAGAGAGAGAGAGAGGAAGAGGAAGAGGGAGAGGGGGTGTGGTTGCAGCAAGTACAAAGCACTGTTTAAATTTTTAAAATGATGAAATTTGGATGCAACTCGAGCAAATGTAATTGGCACAAAACGTTGCACACTGTCGAAATGATAATGAAAAGCTTTCCCAGTATTTTCTTTTACAGCAAGGCAAGTGCATTTTAATTGAATCTCTGAAAAGAGATGCTAGAGCGGGGGAGGCGAGGAGGGCGAGATAGCAGGACGGAACCAGGCTCGAGTCGCCTGACAATGCAATTAGTTAGCAAGCATAGCGCAATTAGATTTTGTTTCGTCCCGTCTCGTCTCGTCTCGTCTCGTCTTGTCTCGTCTCGTCTCGTCTCGTCTCGCTTGAGGCGCAATAAATAAATATTTTGTTGCTAAATAAAAATAAGAAAACAACGGAAAACGGACAGCAGACAGCAGCAAACAGAGAGAGCAGAGAACTAGAGTAGGGATTTCAGGGAAACAGAAATAAGAAAATATAATAAAATATATAAAATGCTCCAAACACTGAGAGCGTTGCAAAAGGCAAACACGAATGAATAATTTATTGCCAACACATGCAACATAAGTCGACAGAAGGTTAGGTTCTGGCCAATGGCCGGTTCAGAACTCAGGCTCCAGTTCCCGCCTGCGAGTGACTCCTGCTTCGGGGCCAGCCTGCTATTCCCACTGCGACTGCCAACTCCTGTGTGTGCCCCACATTTAAGCACATAAATTGTAACGGCTTTTGGCTCTACCTTATGCAGATTTGTTTAACTTCAAAAGAAATAACAAACTGAGCAGCTCTGTTGTTGTTGCTGTTGCTGTTGCTGCTGCTGCTGCTGTTGCTGCTGCCATTGCAAGTTTTGCTGGAGCATTAATCCACTAAACCGTAAACAAACGAGGGCAGTCAACAAAGGTCCAACATGTCGTATGAGCTATTAAGTGTGCCCCTGCCCCGCTTGCGAGTGCGTGTGTGTGCTCGTGTGTCCATGTATAGTATATGTGTGCCGCCGTCTAGCTGTAACTTAAGCTCACCTCACCTACGTTGCGGGGTTCGTTCGGGGTGCGTATTGTCCGAGTCTTTTTTTCTGCTGTCGCAAGCAGTTTTTATTTCTAATTGTGTCGCCCCTGATATATGCATCGCAAGATTTATCGCTTCGAGTAGGGTGATCCCACTCCTTTTGAGGGTTCCTGGCAGAACCCGTGTGGCGTGCCAATAGATCAGCTTGTCAAGCGGAGCAAAGGTCGTCAGTGAGAGGGAGATCGAGGTGCAGGAGTAGCATATATGTACATATGTATCGTACATGTGTCTTGTTAGAAGATAATTCACTGTAACCAGTTTGGATTTGTGTATTATTTATTTAACTCATTTTCGAAACAGCATACTAGTATTTCTCATTTTTCTGTCCTCCAGCGCGTCTGGTTTCGCATTTGAATACGTTCCTGCTTTTATTTCTTGTTTCTCATGGAGAGTATTTAATTTCCGCCAGGCATCCCAGCTTAATAATTGCCACTAGCAACCATCCTAGAATATTGGCTGCCCTTCCTCGAAAACATTGGATGCAGAGAGTTTTTTATTTTGTTTATCTACACGTACGAATATAATCCCACAAATGTAATCCCCAGAAGAGTCGGAATCGGAGCGAACTTATACTTTGTTTGAATACTATTTTTAACTGTCTGATTTCTCCCTGATTCTTCCTCTTTTTCTCCGTAATCTGCGCTGCGTAGAGCATGCAAATGTTCGCAGTCCGATTTAGTTTGGGTTTATGTTTTCAATTTCAATTTCAACATGAACTACGCAGAGCGAAAAGCTATTAGCTTGCAATGCAGACGGGGGAGTGCGCTCCAGTAGGGGCAGGGGTGCGGCAGTGCGGGAGTGCGGGAGTGCGGGAGTGACACCATTTCCCACTTAAATTTGCGCAAATTTATACGAATTTGATTATTATTATGATGGCAATTTGCAAAATGTCATCTTTCAGGCAGAACACAGGACTGGAGCACGACACGAAGTATGGCAGAGAGAAATAAGGGGAAAACTTAACAAAAAGTAGAAATGGAAATAGAGTCGGACAACGGAAATTTCTCATTGCGCAAAGTGGCGCAGCAGTTGCAGGACATAAACAGGGTGCCTGGGCAAGTGCCAATCGATGGCTTGCTGTCCAGCGGGCACCCCGTCGTCACCCTGTGCTCGTTGGGTCCTTGGCATCAATTGCGCCGTCCGTCTAACTGGAATTTATAGTCAAGCTGTACAAGCTGTACAAGCTGTGCGTCTTGTTGCCATTCGCTTATCGCGGTCGCCCATAATTATGACGCACTTTGTGGTAGTGGGACAGCCCACAACAGCAGCAGCTCCCTCCCACGTCTCACGTCCATCGTTCGACACATCCTGCTGCAGGATGTTCAATTTTCGCTTGCCTCTTATTTCGCTTTTGCCATTTTGATTTCCTTATTTGCCTTGTCGCGTTTTGCATTCATTTGCCTTTGCACTTTATCTGCCAACATTGCATTACTTTAAGTGGCATCTCCAGCGACAACCCCGGCACCGGCACCGGCACCGGCACCGGGACCGACCCTAGCCCTAGTCCCTTTCCGCGCCAGCACTTGACTCTAGGCGAGTCAGCGAGGACTCGGTGGAATTATCTGCCGAGCAAAATCAAAAGCTCCGCGCTTCTATGTGGCACCGAGGGCGTCGGCAGGGCAATAGGCGTCAGCCAGACAAGCGAAAGAGCCTGAAACCGTGTCAAGGACACAGCATCCCAACCTACTCTGGGCTGCATTTTCGAGAAATTATTGCGGAAAAGGAAAACAGCGCTGCAAACTTTGTTTAACTTTCATTGCTTTCCCCTTCTGCATATTCGCCTGCCTCTGAAATTGTTTACAGCAGCGACGCTCGCCCACACTCTCTCATTCACACTCACACACACACACACACACACACACACACACACACACACACACACACACACACACACACACACACACACACACACACACACACACACACACACACAGGTTGCCAATGAAAATAGCTTTCGGCAAGTTGAGTCTTTAGCATTTGCCGACAGGCTGGCCGAACGCCGGATGCGAGTGTGCTGTAGGCAAGCGTCAATTGAAATGATAAACGATATTTGCTAGAACAGGGGATGCTGGCAGGGGTATGGTAATGGTTAAGGAGAGGGCAGAAGAGAGCAGGCATGGGTAACGCCAATTGGTAATTGACTAAGTCGAATTAGCAGTTGTAGAGCATCAAATGAATCATCAGGCAGCACTCAATTAAAATGACTAACTGGTTACCCGTTGACAAATCCTTTTATATTCCCCGAAACGGTGTCAGATCTCAAGCAATTCAAATAGACATATATCACGCAAGTTAACTTTACAGTTAGTTAAAATCAAATTGAATTCACTCGCACTCTTCCTTCACCCGTGTAGGTCGTCGCTCGAGGATTTTCCAGTGGAATTACAACTTCAAATTGACTTCGCTGTGGATCAGCGACACACACGAGGCATCTTAAGAGGTTGGATCAATGTGGGAGAAGTCGGACTACCTCCAGTGGATTATTTTAATAGCCTGACAAAAGGATTGAAGATTGAAGAACCAAAGAGGCAGAGTGAGGGGGGGCCAAGTGCATGCCGGCGACAGTCGACACCTTGCCATCGATGAGGCGCTAAGGCCGGCTTTAGCCACGCCCCCTTGCATGCCCTATGGCTGTCAAGTCACTCGCTTGATTTCATTCCCCATGAACTGGCCTGCGCCCAGCCGGACAGCATGTCAAAGTTCCTGCAACTTCATTAGGCCAAATCTGAAGGGCCACTGGGCAAGAAAGCGAAACAAAGCCCGAAAAAACCGAAACGGAGCGAAACCCTTCACGGCCTGCTACTTTTAAATAGTCTGAGCAACGAATTCCGATTTCCTTCGGTTTTTTTTACTCTTGCTCAGGGGATGCGAAATTAAATGAACCAGAAATTTGGGTAAATTTGGGTACATTTTGATGGTGAACCGATGAAAATGCCGATAAAGATCAGGGATATAGCTCGTGGGCGCATTTTTGTTATCAGAATCGCGTTGCGTACAATATACTTTGGACTAGGGTATTTTCAGGACGGTCATTCCCCGTTTCTATTGTGGCTCTACTTTTTGAACTTGTTGGTTTTTGGTTTTGACTTGCAGATTGTGACAGGACGAAAGTTTGCCTCTCGAAAGTTGTTCTCAAGTAGTTCGCCGGGGGTAAAACAACTTGGAAAGGCCAAGGCTCTGGCGAGAATCACATGGTCCACTTACGAATGCTAATCAACGTGGTGGGTTAGGCGTAAATACGCTCGATGAATCTGAATAAAGCAGAAGTTTCGAACTTGCACAACATTTAGAAACTGACTAACACTCTCTGATTGCATTAAATCGATCGATTGCCGTGCAAGACGGAAAGTAATTATAATCTGTCCAGATATCGAATATTCAACAAAGCCAAAGTAATTATAGCTATCGTAAAATTGATAGCTTGCTGGATCAGTTGCTCGATTATATTTTCTCAGTAGGTCGTGCCGGGACAGACAAACTATGCAAATAAATTATATGAAATATATAAATATTTATTTACTGCAGTTCAATATCGGCAACCAATTAAACCAGCCGAGTTTCCGAGTTTCCTGCGCCTTATTAATCATTAAAAAATGCACTATTTCAAAAACCAGAAGAGAATGTCTAACTCCTTGTAGGATAGAAACGAATTCCAATTTTAAATAGTAAGTAAACAGGACGGTTTTCTCCATTTCCAGCATTAGGGTATAGTTTGCTTTGATCGAAAAGTTATACGGACTCAAACTAGCGAAATATTTCATTGAAATCTCATGAGATTCTCACCCGTTTTGAATTCCCTGGCCGCGTTTAGCTGCGGCTCGCTGAGTACTTACGTGGGTATTAAGCTGCTTTATCGTCGCCTGGAGCACACCGAGTCCTCGGAGATCGAGGAGCCGTTGATGAAATGCCAGTGGGTCCACGATTGGGACCGTCGTGAGTTCCAGACAAAGAGTGTGAATTATGGGAAGGGCGGCGGCGATGCTGCGGCACTGCGTCACATTGTGCTTGTGCGACATGGCGAGTATAACTCGACACCCGACGGCAACCATCTGACGGAGCTAGGACGACGACAGGCGTATCGTACCGGGATACGGTTGAATGAGATGGGCATAGTCTGGGATCACGTGGTGGTCTCAACAATGACGCGTGCCCAGGAGACAGCGATGATTATACTGAAGCAGATCAACTTCGATCCGCTCAAGATGAAGCGCTGCGAGCTTTTGCCCGAGGGCACACCCTGTCCGGCAGATCCTCCCCAGAATCGTAGCGCCGCCAGCATAGCGCACGCGTATCGCCGGGATGGCCCCCGCATCGAGGCGGCTTTTCGACGCTATTTCTTTCGCGCCTCTCCCGAGCAAAAGGACGACTCCTATCTGTTGATCATCGGTCACTCCAATGTGATACGTTATCTGGTCTGTCGTGCTCTGCAGTTCCCAGCCGAGGCCTGGACCCGGCTACACTTGCACCATGGCTCCATCACCTGGCTGACCATCTGGCCCTCCGGCTATGTGACACTGCGTTGCATGGGCGACACCGGGTATATGCCAGTCAAGGAAATGACACATCGCCGACCGCGCTCCACCTGCGCGTTGAATAAAACTTTATCTTAATTTTATCCTTGTATCCCAGAATGTGCTTGCACAGACTGTTCAATTATGCCTGTATGGTATTTATATAAAATTCAAAATTACAGAGTGGAAAAATCTTTGTATATATACTTTTTTATATACAACTTTTTTCCAATAATTTGTAGCAATATTAGAATTCTGTATAAAATCGATAAGCAACGACAAATTTGATTCGATTACTCTTTAATTGTTCCTAAACCTTCCTCTATGTGAAGATGTTGTTTTGAAAAGGGCGTCTTATCGATGATTTATTTAGACTTATCGATAATAGAGCCAGTGTTGGATTTGATTTGTGAAGTTATGATAGATATTGAGATAGAGTGTGGCCCTGGTAGAGTTGCCGGACAGTGAGCAAGAAGAAGAAGCAAGAAAAGCACTCGGTGATGTGGAGTAAGAAATTGGCAAACAGGGACTCTCGGCACAAATCAATAAGAAATAATTAAAGAAGAAATAAATAACAACGCTCCGTCAAATATATATATTATTGTAATTAATTATTTAAAAAAGTTTTGCCGGCACAAAATGGCGTCGTAATTTTGCCAAAATTTAACGCCAACATTCCAGACGCTGACGCGACTCAATGGAAGGCAGTGCCTTAATATTGGCATTAACTAAATCACTGGAAGGAAGCGCATCTCAATGGAATTCTTAAGTGTGCTATGCAGGTGTGACGTGGCTGGAATTTAAGCAATTATTCCAACAGCGCAATGGAAACACTGAGACGCCTGCCGCCATGTTTTTGCAATTATTAAACAGTCGCCCCAGCAACGGTGAATGTCTTGCGATATATGCTAGTCGTATGGTGACAACACTAGTTAACAAATGGAAGGGCTTGGGCGCTGAGAAAATAGCTGTATCTGTGGTTTTGGGACATTTGGCCAACTTTGAGCATCGATTACAAAGAATTACCTACACTGCTGATATCAACAACAGACGCGACTTACAGGCTGAGTTGCAGGTCTTTGCGTTTGACAAGCGTACACACCATTTTGGAAACGAGGAATCTGGAGCAAAGTGATCCAAGTTTGCTTCAATTAAGTGTGATAGTGTGATGGTGAGATAGGGCACAAAATGAATGAATGCAGAAACCGAAAGCAGAGCAACCGTTGCCAGGAGCAAGGTCATATAGCTTCACAATACCCGACAAACTTGACAGGAGCTGGATTGCGTAAGGAAAAGAGGGCTGAGCTGTGCATGTTAAACGAGCCATAGACGAATATGCTGTTACGAAGTGAGATCTTTCCAATTATTTTCGATTCTGGAGCGGAGTGCTCATTAGTTAAAGAAAGTTTCTCGAACAAGCTAAAAACAAAAATAATAAATAACGTAAATTTGAAAGGTATTGGAAATGCTAATGTTTGTAGTACAATGCAAATTGATAACTCGATAAATTGACAAGAACTGTACAGAGAAGACCATATAGACTGAGTCGCTGTGAAAGATATGTAGTGCGAAACAAAGTTCAAGAATTATTAGAGTGCAAAGTTATCAGACCGAGAAGCTCCCCTTTTGCCTGCCCTGTTTTATTGGCGAAGAAGAAGAATGGATCAGCCAGGCTTTGTGCTGATTATAGATAATTAAATTCAAATACATTTGCTGAAAGGTTTCCAAATCATCTTCTGGGAAAGTACAAATGGAATTACATCCTATCCCTAAAGTAAGCATTCCATGGCATACTATTCACTTGACATAACAGGCAAACTTATTGGCAAAAGCGATCGCAAAGAATGTGTTATTGTACAGATTGATGCCTTTACGAAATATGTCTATCTCAATCAGACTTTCACTGTGAGTGCAGAAACTTGTGTAATGGCGTTAAAATCTTCAATTTCTTTGTTCGGATTCCCTATCTGTATTGTGGCCGATCAGGGAAGTAGTTTCACAGGTGCTAAGTTTGTTGAATTTTGCTCTTTACAAAAGATAAAATTGCATTTAATTGCAACCGGAGAGAGCCGTGGTAATTGCCATGTTGAGAGGGTTATGAGCACTTTGAAAAATTTACTAACAGTGGTTGAAACAAGTTCTCGATCGTAGCAAGAGGCATTGGGCGACGTGTAATTAGCCATAAATTGTACTGCTAATAAGATAACTAAAGTGTTAGAGTTATAAATGGCAAAGGTGGCCTGTCCTTTAGGCCTTTTCCACATTCATGATTCAGATACAGAAATAAATTTGGCTGAGATTAGAACCCAGGCTTTAGAGAATATTGTAAAGTCAGGAAAGTATGAGCAAAAAAGATTTGATAATGGCAGAGCCAAAATAGTAAAATTTAGTGTTGGAAATTTTGTGTTACCTAATAATAGTGAAAGAAGTACTGAGGTTTTGAAGAATGACAACAGGATACACGTTAAAGAGTTGCCAAATGGGCAGGTGCCAAGCGAGCTGGGGATCAAGGTTAGCCCGCCAGATGAAGCTGTTGAAAGCGACAGTAGTGAATCCGTTGGAATAGACGGTATGGAAGCTATTGAAATAAACAGTAATTGAAGCTGGTAAAATAGACAGTAGATTGGCAGAAGGTGTATCGAGATACACGGTTGTCGATTGCTACGTGGCGCTACCTGACCCTAGAGTGGTATTTTTACAATGCGCATATTTGAAAAGAAAAGAGATTATGGAAAGAATTTAATTGATGAAAATAGAATATTTTAAAAGAAAAAAAGAAATTATGGAAAGAATTTAATTGATGAAAATGGAATATTTGAAAACGTTTTTAAGTTGCAATATGAAAATTAAAAGAATTATTTCAAGAAGTATTTAAGTTGAAAAATGAGAAAAAAATGGAAAGAGTTATTTGAAGAAGGATTTAAGATGAAATATGATAATTTGTATTAAGATGAATAATGAATAATTATAATTGTTTACTGAAGTAACAAGATTGTTAATGAATAAGAAATGCAGTGGCCGAGTGAAGATGGTAGCGCCTACACGAGGGCGTGTAATTTATCAGAATGGCCGTGTCGGAGAAGGAGATATTGTTTTGAAAAGTGCGTCTTATCGATCTAGTGAATTAAAAAACATTATTGTCATGCAGGTCGTCAATATGATCGTGTTGTTGTAAGCTCATCATTAGGCTTGCAACTACATACAGGTATGTTAAAGTTGGCAAGGACTACAGGTTGGCCCTTGATAGATATCGAGTTGAAGACAGACTTTATTGCGGTCTTGCGTTGAGTGTAGATAAGAATATCAGACAAGGGTGGATGCACGAGCAGGTTATAAAAACGTGAAAGCCGGGAAAGTATAAAATTTACACATATGAATTCAACACCATATTGAAACTCTGGTTGAACAAGTTCTCTTGTGATAGCCGAATCGACTTCAAGTTTCAGTTTTAACAAATCGGTAAGGCTACCGTCGAGCTCACCCGACAGTAATACACCCTTCGCCGAATTTCGAAAATCCGTTACAAACTTATAACCACACTTACAATTTCAAACAGATAATTCTTCACAAATTATTCTACAAGCTATTCCTTACTCGTTCTCACTCACACAAACAAACACATGCGCAAAAAATAAAGCGCCACCTCGTGGCATCGACATCAACTACACAGAGCAGCGCAGAACCGAAGATTTGTACTGAAAACGTTAACTTGAATAACTACTGTATTATTTGTCCGATCGAATTGTAATTTTAAGGGGAATTGTAATGTTAATCAAGGAGATTAATATCTCCGCAAATTATTCTACCAAGACGTTAACTTGAATAACTCTGCGTTATTTGTCCGATCGCATTGTAATTTGGAAGACGGATTCATATAGTCGCCATCAATGCGTGTACCCTAAAACTCTAATACTTTGCTTAATTAACAAAATTTTGAGCAAGAATATATAGGTCTGCCACGCCTCCTAATGCCTGTTACATACATTTGCAGTATACTCTTTGTTGACCATATTCGTGGTCGAAGGGTACAAAAATTAAAAGTCTCATGAATTTCTTGAAAAAATCTTTACTAAAATGGCCGCATTCCATGGAAGTTTGAATCCGAATCCAGAATCAGAATCAGGCGTAATGGCGATCCTCCTCAGTTTGGAGATAGCCTTAAAAAACGGGAATACTTTTGAATATTCCCCAATATATTTAGGATCCTGATCTGGGTCAGCGAATCAAATCCCGAAGCCCAAAATTTGCTTAATTATAGCACCGAGCTTCGACTTGACCACAACAAACACGCAAAATCTTCAGTGATTTTAAAGGGTTCATAAACTGATCATGCGATAAAAAGTTTAGTATGTCTATGTCTAATTTTCTTGTCTCTAGCTTTTTTATTACCTAAGATCTGTGCGTTCACACGGACGGACAGACAGACGTGACAGACGGCTCGAGTAGTGATCCACTTTGTGGGGTCTGCCACGTCTACTTCTTCCTGTAACATTCATTTGCACAAAGTGAGTAAGCCCTGTTTTGACTATTTTCAATGGCGGAAAGGAAGGGTATACAAACTCAATGTATGTTATGTATCTAGTCAGCATTTGTATATTTTAACATATGTATACATTCATCTATATATGTACATACATAAGGCGATTTTATCCAATCATTTAATCCATTTGATAAGAGCGTGCACAGAAAACCCAAGTCTTGTATTCCTGTATTTCAATGATGAAATTGTGAGCCACAACCAAATATGGTAAGCTCGGTTAACTAATGTATCAAAACCGCATGTGAAATGTAGAACAAATTTGAATCGTTACATCTTCAACGATGAGGTATTGAGAATACATTTTTGTGTGCGCCTTTGAGGATTATGAAATTATAATTTTGCATTATCATAATTTTTGGTTATTTACAAACACCTGACTACAAATAGTATGACACAATTTCACTCTTCTTATATCCTGTCATGAATCATTTATTTCGCATAGCAAGGGCTATTTTTATTATTTTATTCCCAGCATACAGGCATTCATAAAGAACATTGGCATAAACGTAGTTATAATACCTTATTTAAATTAATCGGACACTATTATAACATTTGTTTGAAGATTGAGAACTCTTTCATAACTTCCAGAAAATGTACAACGTGGACACTTTTGCACAATTAGCTTAGGGGTATACGTGTCTGTATAACCAGCGTTTTCGACATTATAATCTACATTCGCCCCTGTTCCAACCATATAAAACGTGACTTTTCTGTGCACTTTATCATGCAATAGGCCACTGCAGCTGCCGGAAAAGCGAAAAAAGCTCTTTAACTTTGCCCAAAATCGCTTTGGTCTCTCTCCTCTGCTACAACTGGGCCCTGCCTGCGGCTACGGCTGCGGCTGCACGCCTACCAAGCAGCGCAGTCATCCCCGCTTGTTACCGCATTTGTGCACTCTCTTCCGGTTGTGTCTCTGCTCATTAGTGCGGCTTTAATTTCGGTGATTGTGCACTTCGCCAATGTGATGTTCGCTTCTGGTTTTGATTCTGGTTCTGCTTTTGGTTTCGGCTACGGTTTCAGTTTCATTTCGTTTCGTTTCGTTTCATTTCGTTTCTGTGGGTAGGGTTCGGATAGAGGTCTGAGGTTTAGTCTCATTGCCCCTGCCAACGCAACGCATTCGAATTTAATTTGCGTGCAGGCGAAGTTTTCAGCTATTAGATATTTGCGCTATTGTCACTGGAATTCAACTAAAATAATGCTGCTGGGTATTGTTTCCGGCTTTCGATGCGCTGTAATTTTCACAACTGTGTAGAGGTCCACTACTTGCAAATAACTTTTAAAATTCAAAAGCTAGTTGAAAACCGACGAATCTTGGGGTAATAAAGGTAAATAGAAAAACTCAAAATATCAGAATCAAGGTGCCAGCGGCATTCCATGAAAACAGCACAGATATAGGGAAAATAAAAGAAAACGGGATCGAATCTATCCGGTTAGATATAAAAATAGACGAGTTGGTCTGTCCGAAAAAAGTGTGTAAGCTGGGGTGTATGAAGCAAATTGAATTTTATTCGCATTTACATACGAGACACGATACATAGGTATGTAAGAGGCTGGGGGTATTTGAAAATTCTATGGCTGAAGAGTAACTTGGTCCTGCTCCTTTTCGACTTGGGGAAATATTTGACGCATGGCCTTCCGCTTGCGTCGCTGACTGCAACTGCCGCAAATACGCATGGAGAAGAAGTAAACCAGCTCGATGAAGCTCAGGCTAGAGATGCCCATGAAGAGGCCGAAGATACCGCCGCAGTTTGAGATCAATGTTGATACACCGAAGAGAATGGTCCGCTTGATGGCTGTGAACTGATGCTCCTTGAAGTAGACAGTTAGCCGGGAGCCAATGGCGCTGTAAAGAAAGAGAAAGAAGGAATGTTCCACATCTTAAGATGTATCTGAGTGCAGGCAAGCAGCTTACTCCGTGACCTCGTAAACCTCTCGGAATGCGCGAATTGTCTTTTCGACGCTGTAGAAGGCTCTCGATATCTCAAAGTTGTACTCCAGCGATGTGCAGGCAGGCATGCACTTGCACATGTCCTTCGCATTGGGATCGGCGTCCTGCTGGACTGTCTGCTTCTGCTGTAACGCATACAGCTCATCCTGCGCGGCAGTGTAGCATGCTATATCCGCGATCCCGCAGATAGGAACATCCAAAGGCTCTGGAGGCAAGAGAAAATGGGGACTTGATATCGATAGCTACGAGCTTATGTACGATTAACGACAGCCCCGACCACTCACTCGGCATCCAGAACTTCACGCAGCCACACTTGGCCATCGTGTAGTTGGCCAGGCACTCGGTCTGGCAGTTGCTCTGCGAATAGCTCTTAAAGTAGCGCAGATCCCGCTCATCATCGAAATAGCATTGACGCCTATTGAGAGAGCGAAGGTTGATTAGATGCACTCATAGATCCCCCGATGTGCTCACTTTTCTGCACTTATTTCATGCAAATTATCCGTAGACACGACATAGTTGGGAAGCACGCCGACCATGACCTCATGACCGTGGGGCACCAGTATATAATTTCCGGAGGTGAGTGGCACGCTCTCCGGAGAGTTTAGAAACACCTGGGCAGGTTGGTGGACAGTGGGGAACATGGAATTTGGGCATATTTATATGTTCCGCCATCTCACCTTATATCCTTGCTTAAAGCTGCGGCAGTCGTAGTCGTAGTTGTGCTCCATGCCCTGCAGAAAGACGAAGAAACCCTTCTGCACGGACGTAACCACCGTGCGCTGAGGATACGAGTTCTGTCCCTGATTGACGTAGCCCGTGCCTAAGGACCAGTTCCCAGAGATCTCATTGAGTACCGGCAAACTAACATCGTAGTAGTTTTGGAAATCAACCACTTCCGGATCAACATAGCTAATAAAGCGTTCATCGCGGTAGATATCCTTGGGCCGGAGTCCATTGAACTGATAGCAAATTCCCTCGTCCGTGGCTACAAAGTCAAAGATCTTCTCGCAAAAGTAGAAGCGCCCATTCCAGCGGCAGAACGGACCTGTTTGGTTCTTCGATATTGTCAGATCCAACAGCGTCTCGATGACATTCTGCCCTTGAGCGCTGTGTACCTTTGATAGCAGCGGCGCAAACTTGGCAGCCACCTCCGCGTCACATATGTGCATCGTGGCCGCAAATCGCTCCAAGCTACCAGGAACAAAAGAAAACCCAGCACACATTACGAAAATATTCAACGACCTACAGATCCTATTCTCAACTCAACTCTTCCTCATCGATGCTAGAGAAACCGCGGTTCTCCTTGAAGTTCTCCCAAATCTGTTGCGATACATTTGCGTAGTCGAAGACATTGCGTTCCATTTTGATTTCCGGGCAGATGGTGATGGTCGGGAAGGGTATCTTGTGTACGGGAACTAGAGTCTCATCGAAGCCCAGTATCACGGGCGAGTCCTGCCACTTCAAATAGGTGGCCCAAATGAGAGAGACCGCAAAGTAGACGGAAGTACAGGTCAAGACTAACCAGTAGAGTCTGTGAATTTAACCAAGACAGTTTAAGCCCATAGAGTCTAGAATCCCCCATGCACGCACTTCTCATAGATGGGACGATGCAATTCGAATATGTAGCGAATACCGTGAATTGTGGTGCTCTTCGAGTACTCCAGCAGCAGGCCCTTGCAGGCCGAGAGACGACTGCCGTATCTAATCCTTGACTTGATTATCACATCGCTGGGCACATCACTTAGCGCAGCAGAGGTGATGCTGGCCCGCTGAATGCCGAGGCCTGGCAGCGCTAGTTGCTCTGGCCCGGGTAGCAGGCAGCTAGGGGGCTTCTCGTCGACGCGCTCGACACATGCAGCCATTTTGTGACTTTCGACTAAACTGAATGAGCTGTGCGACCTGCGGTTTTATAGCCAACACACGGCTGGCCGTCTGAATGGGAGCGTCCGCAGCACGCTCCTGTGGGATGTTACGCCCTATAACATGCATTGGGGACCCGCCTCCAACCCCGTGCGGTCCCTGTACTTAGTCTAATTGCTTGTTCAAGCTCATTGGATAACTAACTCGAGCTGTCAAGTTCCCTTAAAGAGACAATGAACGACGCGCCGTTTAAGTGCTGCGAGCGAATCTCGAAGCGAAGCTGCAACATTTTGTGGTGCAGCGCAATACAGCAAGCACGATAGACACATTTGCATTGTGCAACTGTGCGAATCGAAGCTCGCAGTTGCCCAAGTGCAAAGCACCCAGTTCAGTCGGTAACTTTTCCTAAGTAGCAAGTTCAACTACAACGGCAACTTCAGATATTGTCAATTTCGATTGATGGAATTTGAGAGCGTGCAAGTTTTAAATTCGCCAAGCAAGTTGCACTGAGCTGTTTGGCGGCTGCCGTGAAAATCGGAACACACAAAATATACGAGTATATACAAAATTAAGGGAAAATTGAATTTAAGCTATCAACAGCGTTGCATACGGCGAGGCACGACGCAGGCGTCGCACTCGACACACGCTGTGAAAGGCTCTGACAATATGTTGAAGCCGGCAGAGAATGGAATCCTAAATTCCACTTTCCCGCTCTTTCTCCGATTCCTTTCTGTGCTGCCTGTTAGCCAGCTCGTAGCAACTTCTCCCTCTCGCAGAGACGCAGCCTCTGGCAATGCTTGCTCTCGGGCAATGCTTGTGGAAAGTTTGTCAAAAGCAACTTTAAAAAATATCAACTTTATGCAAAGACCAAGACACAAAATGATTAACAATTACTGATAATGTGACAATAAAATAAACTCGGTCGGGCCCAATTTGAAGGAAACACTTTCATGGTGTCCAAAAGAAATTCGCACAGTTTGACATTTTAAAACGATGGCTCCTTTCCCAAAGAAACATCGGAATCAACATTTATAATGTCAAGCATAGAATTCTGCAAAATTATTCTACCACACAAACTGACAGGCGCGCAAAATGCGTTTCGACGTAGAAGCAGCCCAAGGTGCTGCTTGTAGCATACATTTTTGCTGAAAACGTTAACATGAATAACTTATGTGTTATTCAGCAAATCGGTTTTTATTTGGAGGATAGATCCATTAGGCATTTTTATTTTATGTTTAAATCGCAAATTACATATTTTCGTGAGCATCAAGATTTGAAAACAAACTCGATCAACTTAGATTATACAGGAACCTTCAATCGACTCGGCTAGTGATCCTGAGCAAGAATATACGATATACTCGTGTACTCGGAGTCTGTCACTCCTTCTCTGGCTTGATTTACCGGACACACTCACGAGCCATCAACAACAACAGCAAAAGCAACTACAGTGACAACGACAGCCCAAAACCGAAGATACCTCAGAAACGAAAATAAGCGCGTTAAGCTAAGCCAAAAACCAATGCCGAAGACGCAAACCAGCTGTGCAGAAACTAGCTCCTTATTCGCATTGCGCTTCAAGCTAAGCCAAAAACCAATACCGAAGACGCAAACCAGCTGTGCAGAAACTAGCTCCTTATTCGCATTGCGCTTCAAGCTAAGCCAAAAACCAATACCGAAGACGCAAACCAGCTGTGCAGAAACTAGCTCCTTATTCGCATTGCGCTTCAAGCTAAGCCAAAAACCAATACCGAAGACGCAAACCAGCTGTGCAGAAACTAGCACCTTAATCGCATTGCGCGTCAAGCTTAGCCAAAAACCAATTTTGCGCAATGAATGGAATTGGCAGCAGGAGGCGTGGCATTCCCTAATGGCATATATATTCTCACTCATTTCAGCTTTTACAAAAACTAGATAAATTATATTTTGCACTAAGACTTGCTTACGCAAGTCGGTAATTTGCGATTATTAAGAAAGTGGTGAAGTAATAACATTCACATTCGAGTTAAAGGAATGAAAATACCATAAGAGTCTATTCTGTAAACAGCACTGTGATCGTATTGCATTTACATCCAACTCAATTTCAGAATACTAATCATTCCTATGGTACAATGCTAGAATTTTGCTATAGTCCACATATTACAAAGGTGTAAGCACAAAAATAGTATAAATGAAGGCAGCAACAAGTCGGTAAGGCTAGAGTCAAACTCGCCCGAAAGTACCCTTCGCCCAATTTGGAAAGTCGTTAAAAACTTGTAACCACACTTATAATTTCAAACAAATAATTCTTCACAAATTATTCTACAAGCTATTCCTTACTCGTTCTCACTCACACAAACACATGCGCAAAAAATAAAGCGCCACCTCGTGGCATCGACATCAACTACACAGAGCAGCGCAGAACCGAAGATCTGTACTGAAGACGTTAACTTGAATATCTACTGTATTACTTGTGCGATCGAATTGTAATTTTATGAGGTCAATATCAATCAAGGAGATCAATATCAATAAGACTTTAATAATTTTCTTAATAAACGCAAATTACCATTTTGCGGGGGCGGTGGGCGTGAATTGTGATTTTTGATATTAACCTTATCTTCTTAAGATATACAAGAATCTCCAGTATTATCAGGCGGCGAGCACCATACGGTACGCACGTCGCTGCGTCGATCCTCCCACTGGCACGCATAATCCCGTCTTTGTCCAAATACGATGTCCTGATAATTGGATGATCTTACTAACCGTTCCCCTTTGTGCTTCCTCGGCGAACGCTTCTCTCTGCTCCAGCTGGATCAATGTCTGCTCCGCGTAAGCGCGTTCGCCCGAAGTGAGTCCGTGCTCCTCGCGCATGACAATTCTTCTTCCTGTTCCCGGAGGAATGATCCACGCGGCGTTGCTTGAATCTCCGTTAGGTGTTGCTGATCCAATACAGCACCGTCTTAGAGTCGGTCCAGAGTGTGCATCTACTGATCACTGCACCGTGTTCAGTCTCGTTGCTAATACAGCTGCTTGAAGTTCCAGTCGTGGGATGAAAATCGTCCTTCCTTCGCTTTGGAACACACGAAATGTGCCTCCACTCGTAGTTTGCGTATGTGGCCCGATAATAAGAGTTACGACAACGTGCAGCTGCAGTGTCTGCACACGACACTGGAAGTCTTCAATGAGTTTCATTTCATTTTGCGGTTATCATGTAGGAGCTCTAAAACCCAATCGGATCGAACGTGAACATAACAGGGCTTGGGAACTCCCTCTTGGTAGGTACGCGTTTCCCACTCATCCTTAGCCGGATGTTAGTACATTCGTAGTACTTTCTCCCTCAGATTCGGTACATTTAACTTTCGTGATGGAGCCTTAAGGGTTCAGTTTCTCTTCCCTCTCACTTAGATATTACCAGAAACACTGATCTGACGCTCCAAACTTAGCGTAATTATTAGTAAAATCAGTGACCGAATAACACAACAACGATAAATGATAATTCTTCTTCTTATTCTGTCACCTATTGAGTACTCGCTCACACAAAAGCAATAACCAATAACAATAACGTAGTTAACGTCAGCATATTCATTGTAAGAGTCCTGACGGGTGGCTCTAGTAGACTAGAAAAAGTATAATGCAAAATCGGTTCAGCAAATGCCGTGAAGGGTGTATGGTCGTTGAGCGTAATGCTCAATCAATCCGACAACAAAATGATCTGTTGAATCGGGGGTAAATTTCAAGTTGGGCTTCAGCATTTTAACCCAATGCTGTCGTAATGAGATATTAATATAGGTTTCTCTGTTGCTGGTTTCAGACAATCGGATTCCTAGATCTCTGAGCCGTAAATATATGTATGTCCAATAAATTGCAGCTTTTGCCTGGTTGAGA